>MJUU01043263.1:31938-69830 GCA_002080025.1 Modiolus philippinarum
CTATATGTACATGTATACCTTGAATTGAACATCTGTAACATTGTATGTGTTATACCTTGGAACATCTAAAACACTAAAGTAAACTTCGTATGTACAATGTATTATACTCTGGAATACAGTCAAAGTCTGGTGGCTCCAACACTCAAGGGACCAGTGAAAAAAATTCTAGCCAAAGGGGTATTGAGGACAAACTATGTTTAAACTTGAACAAAGGACCATAAAAAGGGTCCAAGACATCCACGGGGTTCAAGTTATTGCAGTTTAAGCCATCAAAGTTCTACTGCATCTGAATTACCATGTGTTATACAGTCAAACACCCAAGGGACTGATGAAAACTATTAGAGCTAGAGGAGTATTTGAGCTATCGAGGTCAAATTAAATACAAACAAAGGGTCCAGGAAAAGGGTCCAAGACTTACATGGTGTTCCAGTTATTGCAGTTGGAGCCACTGAAGTTTAACTGTACCTAAGAACATAGGGAAACACTGCAGACAAAGTAAACATTGTACTTGTTATACCTTGGAATATCTGAATCACTATCAATTTCTTCTCCAACAAATCTTTTCTTATTTGGTTTTCTTATATCAGGTTTCCGCTGTGAATCAGCAAACTTTTGTTTCTGAAATGTTTAAAATGTAAAATTTAATTTCTAGATTGAATAAAACAAATTAAATCCTTCAAAATGGGGTGTCCCAAAATAATATATGAGTGGATATTATTGATTTTTGTGTACAATGTATGTTAGCAAAATGCTTCAAATTTACGGGCTACTCCCGAATCATACAGACTTTAGCCTGAACAACAATCCCCTGAAAAAAGGATCATGAGGATTGGGGTACAGTACAGCCAGAAACTTACTGAAAATCACTGTGATAGACGTATCATTCTGCTTAGTGAAATGCATATAATTATTTTCCTGTTTGAGCTACAAATATATATAATTTCTTTTTCATTTAGAGTGATGCATTCTACCTCTTGACATCTGCAAATAAATCAATCAGGCAAAAAATATACAGTCATTTGAAAATTTAGAGTGATATGTCTATCACAGTGATTTATCATGGTAAGTGTAAGTATTGTCGATTTGTTTATACCGGTAGTTGAATATCAGTGATTTCGGACATTAAGGCTCATCATAACAATTCATACTCCAAGTCCAAGGAGAGGTAGATTACATGACATGCATGAGCATATACAAAATATAAAACATTATAAATTTTTAAGGCTGGCACTGTTTAGATATGTAATTTTAAAAATTTTCTTAAAAAATGTTTTATTTTTGCATTTTTTCCCTTGTTTGCAAACGCCCCAAAATCCTGTACATGTACAGGGCTTTATATTCGCGGTTTTCTCTGGATTTTTTCGCCGTGTTTTATATTCACAGAATTTTAGTTAAAGTCATTATGTCCATTTATATTCAGGTTATCAGTAAAATGTTTATAGGTATAAATTTTCAGGCTTATCATTTTAAACATGAATACCCCACGAAACAGTGCACAAAAACAGATAATAGTTTGAGACAACCCTCATGTCATGCAGGTAAATTAAAGATTTTAATAACCAATGACAAAGGTAATAATAACAATACCAATGGGAATATTTCAAACAAATCATGCAAGATAGCTATATCAAAGATACAATTGTACTTGCAAAGATATCTAAGACAAAACTGTAAAAGATCTACAACATTATATATTTATGGTACGATCAATCATAGAATATACTTGTGCAGTTTGGAAAATCATAAAAAAAAAACTAGATGCTATCCAAAGAAAAGGCCTGTCATGATCAGTATGCCTACGTTTGCCAGAAACAGCAGGAAGGGAGGCAATGGAAGTAGAGGCTTACATCATGCCTATAGACCTAAGAATGGAAGAGATGTCAGTGAAAGAGATAGCCAAAATACAATCAAAAATACCTTACAGAACCTATCAGACAACAACTTGATAGTTATAACAGCAGTGAAGGTGAAAGACATGAAACCCCATTTGGTGAAGCATTAAATCAGGCATTAGACATGTTTAAAACATAAGAAGTATGGAAAAAAAATGCCAGGGTTGGAATGAAAAATCAGGGTCTGTCAGGTATCTGGGAACATGGATATTTTTTTTATTTGGCCTAAGATCAATGAAGATATGAATCTTAAGGAAATCTTTCAATCACCTAGTTTTATCTTACACTTTCCCAAGGTTGTTGCTCTTTTGTGGGGTCTTAGTTAAATTGACAAATGAGAAGTCCCTCTACAAAATAGGTCAAATTCTACTGGACAAATGTAAAGGACAAGGTCAATAAGGGGCTGATCTGGCCCTAAATATCAGTGATTTTTTTAGTTGCACCCAAATATTTTCTTTAATGTTTGTTTGGAAGTTCAGATTCTTCTTAAGAAAAAAATACAAAATTTAGAACACATGACGTCACAGTAGGTACAGTTAGGACATCATGTTAAAGCTACTTTGAATGTTTTCATAGAAATACATGGAAATTGGCATATTTTTGCAGGGATGAACCTACCCAGGGGCCCAGTAGCCCCTAAAATTTTGCCTGGGCTACTATAAATTTTGAACCAGTAGCCCAGCTGGCTACCAAAATTTCTGACATTTATTGTTAGACATATAGGACTGGGCTAGTAGAATATACAGCTGGGCTACTAATTTCTATCTGCCAGGGGCCCAGCTGGCCATATAGACTTCGACATGGAGGTACATCCCTGTTTTGAACTGTTTACCTAATCAGAAAAATAGAGCGCATTCAAGAACCAATTAGATAATTTACCAGCTTGTTAGTACAGACTGATGCGTTACACCTCCCATACCAATATTTTTGTGGTTCTTGCATGCACTCTATGTTTACTCTAAGAAAAAGTGGTCAAAATCTCAAAATCGTAATTTTCGACAAAACATGCAAAATGTCAATTTGTCCCATTTTCTGTGCCAAAAAACTCTGTAATTGTATGCCAATACTTGAGTAATCTTCCTGCTAACTGTTAACCCATAACCATAGAACATTTCAACAAAAAATACTGTGAATTTAAGTAATCTTATTTTTAAAGGCCAAAAAAGGTCATTACCGCACCTATTCCTTTACATCGGTTTACATAGGTCATGTAAGTCCTCTTCTGAATGCTGGCCTAAGAGCACTGTATCAAATGGACTAGTCTTCCCATTATTTAACAAGGATCCCTCAAAATAAAGGAAGTTGCAGGCACTTGCTTAAAAAGGCCTATAGTATATAGTCATACCTGGAATAAAAGCCCTGTCCTTGATAAACTGGAGTTTTCTATGTATCGTGTGCGTTTTTGTCAAATGTACATTCACTCCATATCCTTTCATTTTTCCTATACCTGTCAACCTTTGAAAGCCCCAAGTAGGGAGATCTCCCTACCAAAATTGTCTCAAGTAGGGAGATCTCCCTACCAAAAATTTGCTCAAGTAGGGAGATTTGCCGTAAGATGCTTTCGCGACATATATTTAGGCCAATTTTAATACAATTTAGACTAAATGATACTTAAATGTATGAATATACTCAAATAAAGTACTTTGCTCAAGCACATATACTGATTTATTCAATACTTATCAGTTTTGTTCCTACCATGCATAGTTTTACTTGGCCATTTAAATGCAGATCTAGTATCAGAATTATTGTCTTATTGGCTTTCTTATTAAGTTGAGTGCCTCAATGTCTATTCTTTTGAGTATATAATCATTCTTGTGACACAAATTTATTCAGTTGAAAAATACTTTCTGATTTTCTGACTGAGAGGTATTTAATGTCCTCAACCACCTTTGTAGATCTAAAATCCAAACAGAAAATCAAAAAATTTATATATTGTAAAAGAAATTTCTTTGAATTAGTAGAAAAGAATTTTTAATTTTGCAAATATCAACTAACTTTGCTTTAAAGCATTTTTATGCCTTTAAATTTAGGTTCAAATTTGTTTTTGGTGTAAATTAATTAATATAAAAGGATCATAATTCAATTGCCTTAGAATAAAATAAAAAAAATAATTTCCCAGATTTTAAAGGGAAACAACTCATTTGTCAAAATACGTGTTCCGGTAAAAATAGATATTTTTTCCCTGTCTTCATAGGGAATTTTATTGTGAAAATTTAGTGGAAACGAAATTCAATGATAAATAAAAATATTTTCATAAGCAATTGACTGGAAATAGCAATAAAGTTAAGCAGGTAATCTCTGACTGACAGGTAATTAGTGTGGTAATTAGGTCATAATTCAGGTAAACACTGCCGATGAATGTTTGTTTACGACTGAACTAATCCTTTAATTAGCAGAACAGGTGTAATAAAATTATCATTTAGGGCAATTAGATAAAAGTGACAAAGATTGTGAGCATCATACTTCCATTTTTGGCGATTTTTGGGAAATCGGGAGATGCTCAGCTCCCGCTCGGGAGACTGGTAGCTGATGGGAGATATACGAATTTTTGACAAAATATCGGGAGCCTCCCGCCGAAATTGGGAGAATTAACAGGTATGATACAGTACTGTGGATAGCATACATCTTTTTCCGAAACAAGTCAAGTGTCCGTTTCTGTGTCTGTGATCATGAGACGTCACACATATTTTTGACATGATTATCAATACATCATGTTTTTTGATTTATCACATTGCCATTGGCTAGGGGGAAGGTTTGGGCCCAATAAAACTAGTTTAACCCTGCCGCAGCAGGTTTGTGCCTTTCCTAAGTCACGAAATTTATTAAGCCTTTGTGTGTCTTGTCTGTTTTCTACTTAGTTTACTATGTGTCTATATAGGAGTCTATGATGGTGTTTATTTCGCTGAACTTGATTGCTCTTTCTTTACGACTCTAGTGGCCGACTCCGACCTGCTGTTGGGTATGGGGTTTCCTCATTATTCATTGAAGATCTTATGCTGGCTTTGAGTTCTTAATACGGTATTACTCCCCTTTGTGACGTTGTCTTTTTGACACATTCACCATTTCCCTTCTTTTCTTCGATCATGTTAGTTTCCCTTCTTTTCTTCTATCATGTTTGATATTTTTCTACAAAAAATATGCATTTGTTATCGAAACGTGTATATATCTTACTGTAGGTTTTGCCTTTTCTGCTTTTCTTTTTCTATTTTTGATGAAAAATGGCATGGTAGTGATAAGTTATTCAACACGTGTTTTGATTTTCCTTTGGGATATCCTAGTGTAGGGGAGCGAAACCCATAATCTCGTGTTATCTGTTACTTTTTGTGTGTAGAATTCTCCAGTTGACTGGAGCACAATTTTCAATTAATTGAAAATTTAAAAATGTTTACATAAAAGTTAAAATAGAATCTGCTTAAATCTAAAATACATACAGTGAAATTTGAGCAATTTCCGACACATGACCTCTATCAAGACAGAATCATCCGGTAAGAGTTTTTTTTCTGTACCAGATACGATCATTACTGGATAAGTAGGACTAAAACAAACCCGGACCATAACAAACTCGGACCATTACAAAGTCGGACTATAACAAACTCGGGCTATAAACTTTTGATATACAAATTATGCATAATAAAATTATAAAATGTATATAAAAGAAAAATGAAATATAAAAATATAAATAATATCATGGTTCTACATGTATAAGAGCTTGTTAACAAATTAAAAGAGATAAAAATTGTGCCACGGTGAATTTGGCATTTTTTAATTGACATTATAGTTCTGAAATTTTTAGCTAAAAAAAATTAACCTCTGAACATATACTACTGGATTGTATTGCGGTTATCAAGGACGTATATTTAAATGTACGTCCTTGCTGTTACATTACTAAACTTGCAAGCCTCTGTGTTCGTTTTGTGGACACAAAAGTAGGCCAGCAAAAGTAGAAAATCTTTTAATCTTGAAGACAGAACAAAATGTTCAAATTGTGATCAAATGTATCTTGAAAGTCAATAATTTAGTAATGTAGATCCAAAATGTGCAAACTGCTGTAAAGGCAATCATGTTGTATTCAGTAAACATCTAGATCGCCTACTAGAATAGAGAAAACAAGTTCTGAATCGGGCATATGGGGAAAAGTTCCTGTAAAAAAAGCAGTTCAGGTTGTACAAAAGGAAGTCTTTACTCACAGACTAAATCATACAAATAGCTATTGCACAAGCCAGTCAGAAAATTGCTGATCAAGGCAATAAAACGCCTCAAAGTGTCCCATGGTTGACTCCAGAATGTATTTAAGCAATGCAAGTAAGAAACAAAGCACGAAACATAGCCCAGCATGAGGGCAATATCGCAAGAATACAGAGAATTGACACGCAACAACACATTTAACTTTACTTGCAGTAAACGCAAAGACAACATAATATAGTAAGTTTTTTTTTTTAATTTTTATTATCTTTTTATTCATTAGTTTTTTTCAATATACCGTACAATAAGGATTTTAATGTAGTATCTTCATATACATTATGAAGATGCAATTATCCTACAAAATCACCTGTAATTAACTAAGTACTTCCGCTGAAACCACACGAGACAATAATTAAACCACTATCTTTAGGACACGTGTAATTACATTGATAATTGCTATTGATTGTCATAAAGTGACTAATTGAATTATATTAATCATCGTGTAATACATGTAATTTATGTAGAAGCCGAATGTACGCCCCAAGCGAGCTACGCTCTTTATGAACAACGTAAACTTGATATCCCTAAAATTATGGAATAACAAAATACCGAGGTTACTGTTAATTTAGGTTCCGCATATGTGCATTTCGACAACTTATGTCTCATCAGTGCAGATCAAATCAAAACATTTGAAAATCCATGAGCCGAAATATGTGTAAAAGCTAATAGAGAACAAATTACCAATAGCATGCAAGAGGGAGATAGGAAATATAAATATCGTATATTTTTTGTTGCTGAACTAATTGGTATATGTACCGACTGACTAATTGCTTTAAAAAGAGACAGATAATATGTAAACAATGAAGGGATATGGAGTAAATTTTCGGCTTCACACAATGTTTAGTGTTAGCTCGGCTGTATTCAGGCTATATCATCAATGTACTCGGCACTATCCAAGCTATATAAATGTGCTCAGCACTTTTCAAGCTATATCATCACTGTGCTCTCAGTATTTTAGCTGTATGACCAATGTAAAGCGATAAATAGATAAATAGTCATTAACATTTATTTCACAGAAACACTGTGGTCAATATACTTATGAAAAGTTACGTCTCTACTTCAGCTTGCACAAAGACGTTGGTTACGCAACGCTTCCTCCTACCATCTGCTTCATACTCTACAACGTGAATCAACGCAAATTAAAAAAAACCAGCATGGTTACCAGTGCTTCATTGACTAGTTCATCTAAACGCAAATGTAAAACACCAGCATGGCTACCAGTGTCCTTTTGACTAGTTCACCTTTATTTGATCATTGGTTGTGTCCTGTACTGCTGGCAAACTGAAAACTTTTTGTTGCTTCTTCAACATAATTCCCGCTTATTCATTTTGTAGGGGACGCCTTGCCTTCAGTAGAGATGGAAGCTGGAGAACCAACCCCTGTAGGTGATGCTGGTACTACTGGAGAAGCGGCTGGCCAACATGCTGAAGCAGACACTTCTGATGTTCTTGATGGCAGTGCACTGACGGACCCATCACCAGGAGATTCGGCAGATGAACCCACAGCTCCAGCAGCAACAGAACCAACACCTCAAGACCAAACTCGTCTAGGGTTCAGGAGGTTTATTAGCCATGAAAAATAAACACTGAAATAACAATATAAAATAATTAACAACAATATCACATGTAGAAATGGCAAAAATATAATACTATATGAACATGGTCTTTCGTCGGCTTGCGATGTTGATCAACCCAATACAACCATTCCTAAATCAAGATGTCGGTTCTCTGTTCATTCTTGGCATCCACCAAGTGTTGAGCTGGTAAAGTAGTATCATCATCAACTGCTGTCACTGACATCGACAACGTTTGTAAGTAGGGCTGTGCGTGCTGTAAATCGCAGATGGCCTTCATCGAGTCGGTACTTATGTTGGAAGCGTCGTTCTTTCTAAGAAGTCCAGGCAGTCTGGAAAGTCCATCGGCATCAGCGTTGTTGGTCCCTGGTCTGTACACGATGTTGAAGTTGTACGACGCAAGTGCAGCAATCCACCGATGTCCTGTAGCGTCTAATTTGGCTGATGTCAAAACGTAGGTGAGCGGGTTGTTGTCCGTCATGGCTGTAAAGTTGTTTCCATACAGGTAATCATGGAATTTCTCGGTAACAGCCCATTTCAAAGAGAGGAATTCTAGCTTGTGTACCGGGTAGTTCTTCTCCGATTTGCTGAGTCCTCTACTGGCATATGCTATCACCCTTTTCTTGTTGTCTTGCTCCTGATAAAGGACGGCACCAAGTCTTAACATGGAGGCATCTGTATGTAGTTCGAAGGGCTTGTCATACTGTGGAAATCCTAAGATGGGTGGCTTCTGTAGTCGCCAGTTCATTTGTTGAAATGCATCTTCTTGCTGCTGACCCCATATCCAAGCTGACTGATTTGCAGTTGGTAGTGGCTTCTTTCTCTTTCGTCCCGACTTCTTTGGTGCTGGCATTAAGTCGGTTAACGGCCTGGCAATCTTGGAGAAGTCCTTCACAAAACGCCTGTAGTAACCAACGAAACCTAAGTACTGCCGAACTTCCTCTGGTGTTGTTGGTCGGGGCCAATTCTTTATCTTGTCAATCTTGGCTGGGTCTGGCTCAATACCATCTTTGGAGAGGATGTGTCCGATGTATTTCACCTTCTCCTGGAAGAATGTGTATTTCTTAGGTGATCACTCTCTCGTAGTCTCTGTAGTATTCTACGAATACCTTACAAGTGCTTATCATAGGTCTTGGAGAAGATGATAAGATCGTCAAGGTAGATAAAGCAGATATCAAGATGAAGATCACCAAGTATCTCTTCCATTAGGCGCTGATATGTCGCTGGACTGTTGACTAATCCGAAAGGGAGCCGGTTAAACTCATAAAACCCAAGTGGTCCTACGGTAAAGGCAGTCCTAGGCTTGTGGGATTCCTCAAGTTCCACTTGATGATAGCCACTCTTCATGTCCAGTACCGTGTAGTAGCTGTTACCACCAAGAGCCTCAAGTATTTCTTCACTACGAGGGAGAGCGTAGGAGTCTTTGACAGTCCGACTGTTTAGTTGTCTGTAGTCGATGCACATACGCAGTTTTCCATCTTTCTTCCGACAAAGAACAACGTTGGACGACCATGGCGAGTGGGAACGTCGGATAATACCAGCTGTTAAAAGTTGCTTCAAGTGATCCCGTACTTCGTCAAACATCGGTGGCGGGATGCGTCGGTGTCGTTGTTTAAAAGGCACTTCATCAACTAGGTCGATCTTATGCCGAACTGCATCACTGTGTCCTATGTCCGTGTCTGATGTGCTGAAAACATCATGAAACTGGCGAAGTAGTTGCTTTCCCTGTGCTAACTGTTCATCCGTAAGTGCATCAGATGGAATGTTGACATTACCAAGTACATCAGCAGTTGCGTCGGGTGGTATCTCGGTGTCAGCTACGGAAACTGGTTCTCAGTTCACAGAGGATGGCATTTGGTGATACTGTGATGGTTCTCGTAGTGACATTGCTGATGTGGAATGGAGTTGTTTCTGTACTGGTACTAATGTCCAAATCAGTAGGAATGGCAGCTCTGTTAGTACGCCACATATAGGATGGTAAGGTAGTTCGTGGTCTAAGTATCCTTGTAGACTTACATTTTTTTTTCGCTGGGATCCGGATTGTCTTGCCCTCTGCACACTTCACAACAGCAAGTCTATTAGACCTTTTGTGCAGTTCCTTTCTCCTGAGTAGTGGACAACGGAAAGCCATGTACCAAGGAGTGAAGAGATCTGCGTCCTATAGAAATCTCGGACCAAAACGAGCTTTCACATCAGTCATGGCATTCTTCAAGATGTGAGTGCCTATCAGTTAAGGAACGCTGCTGTTGTAGGTACTGTCTGGAACAACTAAAAATAGGCAGTGCTGAGGCATCTCTGATGTAGAAGTTCCAAGTAAGTCCAAGTCTGCAGTGATGTATCCAAGGTAAGGCATGTTCTCTCCGTTGGCGCACTCTATGTTGAGGACATGTTACAGAGTTTGTATAGGCTGGTTAGCTAGGTAACGTCGACGGAAAGACTCGGTAACTGTGCTGACAGTGGAACCAGTATCTAGTAGTGCCGATGCCGTAATCCCGTTGATCTTCACGGTCACTTCGTTTGGGCTGCCAAGTAAACCAGTGGTATCCTTGGATAACTGCTGCTGTTGATAAGCAAATGTTCTGTCCTCGGCGTTCATCTGTTGGAAGTTGTAGGCCTGTCTACAATGGTCCAATCTAACACAGCATCCAATGGCTATGTGGCCTGGGTTACCACACCAGAAACAGATGGTAGGTTCCTTAAAGCGTTGACGAGGAGTCGGAGCAGTATATGGATCAGGTGGGTAGCAGATGGGTAGTCAGGATTTACTGGTTGGTAAGTGGTATCATCATCCCAGTATGGTCGCTGTCTACGTTTCCTGTGGTGACGTCTACGACGTTTCCTCCGATGTCGGATGTGGTACGGAGTGGACTGTTCGTGCTCATCAAGGAACTGGTTTAATCTATCACTTTCCTGCTTCAGGTCTTCCATTCTCGATGTACAGTAGGTTGTAGATGTAGAAAGGTTTCAAAGATAAGTCCTGGAATCTTTCTGTGCTCTTGTTTTTTGGACAGAACGTAGTTGGGCACTGAGCTAGACAGACGCCATATTTGAATCTTGCTGTTTGTTTAGAGTGACTGACTGACTGACGAAATCTGCTGTTCTCAGCTTCTAAGCTGTGCCATCCATCCATTGAAATCTACAGTGGGCGCCATTTTGTAGGGGACGCCTTGCCTTCAGTAGAGATGGAAGTTTTCAAAATGGTGGGGCGATTTTTACTGGGGCGATTTTTCAGTGGGTCGATTTTACCTGTTACCATTTTCATTAGGATTACTTTTCCAGGTAAATCCAGGTAATCGTAGCCAGTTCGTTTCTACAAAGTCGACGTACTACCGAGGCTAACAGAGACCTGGAAACTCATCAGGATATGTTGGACCTAAACCAAAGGGTTTACGACGATGCTCGGGAACAGCTACAGAATATCAGTGCCGAACACGCCACGGCATCGTCTACAGCCAAGATGACAGTTCGATCTAAACATAGAGCAGTGAAGTCACATAGTTCACGTGACACGAGTCCTGCTTATTCGACAAGCACTGAAAGCTCCGCAAAACAAAAACGTGCAAAGGCAGAAGGGGCCAAAGCGAAATTTCTCTTTGCCCGAAACAGGCACAAGTTTTAAAACAACAGGCCGAATTTAATGAACAGACTGAAATTCATCAGGCCGAATCTGCACGAAAACACACTGAGTTCAAAGTAGAGCTAAACTTGTTAGCGGCAGAACAGAAGACAGCTGTCGCCGAGGCCGAAGCACAAGTTTTCGAACTGGAAGACGAGGACAGCCACAGTCAAGACCTGGATCATGTTCTGCCAGAACACACTATAGACCCCATGCTGCGAGTGAAAGAATTCATTGCCGATCAAGTTAGTGCGGTTAAACCGAAAGTGTCTGAGAATATCGACATACCTAAGAGAAATTTCCTCAAAGCAACCGAATAGGATCAAACGAGTCCTATCCAACCGAAAGTGACGAAATCTAAGAATTTCACCTATACAATTCCTGACACTCGACCTCCAGAGATGTTTAGTGGGTTTCCCGAAGCTATACAATCTATGACTCAGCAGAGTAAACCATGACAACCCCGACTATTGTACAGCCCCAAGTGACGTCAGCGTGCTCAGGGTTTGATGACACGGTGGCTAAACCAAGGAAGCCCATATAAAAAAATTATGACCCGCCAACGAGAACAACTCCTAGGGAACTCGACCCATCACGTCAACCCTAGATGCCAGTGCGCCCAAGTTCACACCGGTAGTGCAACATGCACCAATCACATATATGCCATTTTCTGGCCAAAGTAGACAAAGTCGTGACCAGACACAGGATGTGACAAAGCTATTGCTACAGAGAGAGGCCATATCTACCGGGCTTACAAAGTTTAAAGACAACCCAGAGTATTATCTGGGTTGGAAATCAAACGTCTTAGCTACGATTGAAGAATCAGGCGTTTCTGAAAGAAAACAGCTAGACCTCATGGTTAAATGGTAAGGACCAGAATCGTCCAAGCCTGCTGAAAACATAGAAATGTGTTGTGCTGATAATCCGTCCTTTGGTTTAAAGAAACTATGGAAACGTCTAGATAAATTATATGGCGCGCCTGAGATGTTAGAGGCTTCATTGAAACAGATTTGGAAAAAATTTCCGAAACTGACTAATAAAGATTCCAAGCGTCTATATGACCTATACAACATCCTAACTGAGATTCAGTTTTTCAAGAGAAATCCAGCATTCGCAAACTTGCTGGCATACTTCGACTCGTCGTCAGGAGTGAAACCGATAGTCGGTAAATTACCGTATTGGCTCCAGGAGAAATGGAGCGAGAGGGCTGTCAAATATAAAGTCGGACATAATGTACCTTTCCCGCCATTCACGGAATTTTGCAATTTCATATCTGAAATGTGCACATTAAAGAACGACCTCTCCGTAACTATGGACTATGATGACCAAGTCACCAATAAGCCAGCTACTCAGCAGTAATCTATGAGTAGACCTAGAATCACAGCACACAAGACCGAGATAGAAAAAAATACAGATGTAACATCCGGTGAGGAGACCCTAGATGTATGTATCCTACACAAGGTGAAACACCCATTGGATGAGTGCAGGGGTTACAAAGCCAAACCCCTAGAGGAACGCAAGATATTGCTCAAAGAGAATAACGTATGCTACAAGTGTTGCGAGTCAACGGCTCATATCAGTCGTAATTGCTCAGCAAGAGTCAAGTGCAAAGACTGTGGCAGTGAATCTCACCCTACTGCATTGCACATTGTGAAAACCAAGAAGTCGTCTGTACCACCTCGCTCACCCGCACAACAGCATGGCGGGGAGTCACAAGTTACAGATAAGTCAACAGATACAAAAAACGGCCAGTAATAAGCGTACCGAAATATCTGGAATTTCGTACAGTGGCAAGTCATGTGTAAAGATATTGCCAGTGAATGTATACCACAGGGATGAGCCCGACAAGATTGTCAAGTAAGTGAGAACCGAACCGTCAATCAAAAGAACGAACAATCCATGGACAATGGCAACATCGGAAACACTAAGAAACAAGGACACCACTTAAGTACGGGACAAAAAAAAATGACCCCATTATCGATGAGCAAAGTAACAGGTCTTTGGCTTCATCCGAGTTCTTCAGCTTGTTCAATGTACAAGAACAACCCGTAAGGTACAGCTTGTCAACATGTTCGGGTGCAGTTCTGATCTCAGGTCAGCAGGGAAGGAACTTCATCCTAGAATCACTGGACGATCATGCGCATTTTGATCTACCGCCACTCCTTGAATGTGATAATATTCCCAACAGTCGGGATGAAATCTCGACACCGGAAGATACACAGAACCACTCACACTTGAAAAGCATTGCTAGCCAACTACAACCAATTGATGACAATTGCAAGATCATGTTGTTGATTGGACGGGATCTTCCCGTAGCACACCAAGTGCTCGATCAGCGGACAGATCCAAATGATGGCAATGCGCCATTTGCTCAACGACTAAATTTTGGATGGGTAGTTGTTGGAGAAACCAGTCCTGCAAAGTTACACCCTAATACAGAGCTAACTGTCAAACACACATTTGTAGCTAGGGACAGGGCAAATTTCACAGCTGTGCCTGTCGCCGACAAACATGAAGTACGAGGCCAGCATTTCAAAGCCAGTAAGGGGGTTCCTACACACGCAGCAACGGACGGCCCAGTCAAAAGTCCTGGCCATTATGGTACACAAGACCCGAGTAAAGGTTCAAAACGTGGTATCATACCGGAACGACGCAGTGATCCGGATTAACTTGGTATCACACCGGAACAAGGAGCTCTAACGCAAATAAGCAACGTTCCAACGAAGGCTCAGCAAACAAATATCGTGAAGATGGTACCATCTGCGTACAAGGTTTTAAGTACAAAACATCCCCTTAGGGACAGTTTCTGAACGCTCATACCGAACGAACGTTCACAGAAGTTCGGCTGCCAACAACGATGAAGTTGGACAGCAACGTTGAGATACACACGTCTAAAGAACATGCGGCAGAATCCGCAACAGCACTTGAAAAGTCAGGAGATATTCGGAACAGTGGAACTACATTCCAAGCGAATGCCACCCCTCAGACTCGGACTCGAGATCAATTCTAGATTGTGAGCTTCATCAAAACGAATGGCTACTCGGACCCACACAGCTCTTGACTACGCTCAAAAGAGATTTCAATGTCGACATCGAGTTAATTTCCTGCCCCTACCCAATTTATGAACAGGCTGACCCATATTCCTACGTACATTTCGGATTTATTTCCTGCCCCTACCCATACAAGGATACACAGGGGCCCTCAAATTCAAGAACTTCTCTTTCAAAATCTAAACAAAGAGACGACCAACTGGTACAAGCCCGTTCGGGAAGACTTAGCCCATGAATGGGAATTATCGAAGCATTCCCTACAAAATATTTTAGACCAAAACGGACAACGGAATTATCAGAACGACGGGTCTCCAAAGCATGAAGACCCTGTGACAAAGTATAAGTGCGCCCAACAAGACGGCACGTACCATACAACCCCAGCTGTTGAAGACTCGAGTGAAGATGGTGTTAGCTCCGCGGACACCCCGTGTGCAAAACCGAAGTCAAACTTGAATCAGTTGGCGAACTGTATTGAACCCAACTCGAAACTAGAGACTAAGAAGTCTATTGACAAAGGTACCGAGTCAGAACCTGTGTCTAATATGACACAGAAGGAATACACAGTGATTGATCGTGGAAAATCTCCCAAAGTATGTAAGCTAGGAAAATCTGCTATGTTACGCCTTAAATTAAAGATCCAGGATAAACCAATTAATTCGGTGGTTGACACTACGGCTGAAGTGACTGTTGTATCGGAAAGTGTGTTTCAATCACTCGAACCGAAACCGCCTATAAAGCGTTATTTCAATATGCATGGTGCTGGAAAGGACATGCGTATGAAAGCATTCGTCACTGGACCCGTTGTAATACAAATAGGAACAACGAGGTATAGAATAGACCTCTGCGTCGCCCGAATTGAAGACGACATGTTACTAGGTCTGGACTTTTTGATAAAAGCAAAAGTCATACTTGATTGTAGGAAAAGGGTCTTCTTTGTCAATGGAGAAGCTGTAGATATGAGCTACGGACCATAAGACCAGGGCCCAACGGCACCATAATTACCCAGGATTTGTCGGATTAGCAATACCTCCAAAGCCCCCGAAGAAGCGGGAACTCTTTAAAACGTGTTCTACACGTAGGACAAGAACACCGAACGGTTGATGTTATCTAGAAAACCTACCAGGGTTCTGATGAACACAGCAGAAAAGCTGAAGTTAGAGTGATTGTCGATAGAAAACCGACAACATACCTTCGTCCGATCACGGACATGATTCTTCTCATTGAATAAAACTGTACATAATGTATGTATTTCACTTGTACTTATGGATACTGCTGTGTGTTTGATTTCAACAGTTCATTATGGATACTGCTATGTGTTTGATTTCAACAGTTCATTTGATTCATATTTTGATTTATGATAAGTGTAATTACACTTATTGAAAGTTATGGTAATATCCCAAAGATATTAGGCGGGGCGTGTAGTGGATCAGTTATTCGAATTATTATATTTTCTTTTTAGTCACTCATCAATCAATTATTTGGAATTTTTAATCATTTTATGCAGGTGGAGTGTCAAAGATATTTTACCTGTGTTTGTTTGTACATACACGTCATATAACGACTAATACTTTTTTTTCTTTTTGGGCGCGATGGAAATAAACGGAACTTTTTGATAACAAAAAATTTGAGATAGCCAGTCCTCTCAATCATTCGATATATAGCCTCTCTAAAGTAAAATTGTAGTTAGGTGTAAGCTTAGGCACCCCACCGTAAATTTACCTTGTAAATTTCACCACTTGTAAATTCCATATTAATATCGTGTAAATTACGTACAAATTACGCATATTGAATTTAGGTGGCATCTCTCTGGGAATTCGGTGTGGTATTAACAGCCAGTAGTCAGACACACTGGCAAAGTTTTGTACCAGCCGATTTCAGATTCCACAAGAGATACTAAAGGTTAAGCTAGCTGGATCCGGTCCAGCATAATATTTGATCGGAAACATGCAACTCTTTAGATACATTAGTAACCCTGTCGCCCACTTGACATCTCTCGGATGATTTTAAGAACTCCCCTCCATGGCTTTCGAGTTAAAAATGATGACAAAGTACAAATGAGGAGCAATAAAGATAAAACAAATATTGGCGAGCAAACACTGTCTACTTATTCATCAGAACAACGACAACGAGAACTAAAATTAAAAAAGTGGGAGGAAGAATTAAAACTTAGAGAAAAACTTTTAAATGAAAGTGAAAAGGATCATAATAAAACGATGTCATATATAAAAAAATAGTAATGGTGGATTACATGATACCCCGCCACGTTTCACAAAATTTCTAAGTAAAAAGGGGCATAACTCCAGGACAATGTGTACCAATGAACCCAAAATTATACCTGGCCTGTTTTTTGTGGTAAACAATTTACATACCAAGTTTGAAGACAGTATGTTATTTCATTCACAATTTATGAGTACAAAACCCCAAACTATGATTATCAAAAGTTTCAAGGGGCATAACTCCGGAACCCCTTGGATCTCTGAACCAAAAATCGAACTTGACCTGAGTCTTGTGGTAAATAACTTATATACCATAAGAAGACCTTGTGTTATTTCCTTCACAAGTTATCAGTCGGAAACCCAAAAATTTCAAAATTTCAAATTTTCAAGGAGCATAACTCCAGAACCCCTTGGACCTCTGAACCCAAAATCGAACGTGACCTGAGTTTTGTGGTAAACAACTTGCATACCAAGTTTGAAGATCTTGTGATATTTCGTTCACAGGTTATCAGTCGGAAACCTTCGGGGGACGGACAGACGGACGGACGGACACACGACTGAGGGTATCACATAATACCACGCCACTTCTTGTGGCGGGGTATAAAAACTTAGAAAATAGAAACATAGAATATTGCAAACATATACAAACCCGGCCAGCCTGAACAACTCGAGAATTCACCCAGAAAACCTGACAATAACAGTCAATACGTACACAACTATAATTATCAAGACAAAAGAGGCGAATATCAAAACTCTAAAATGCTAGATACAATAATTCATGAGAAAGTGACAGCTTTTATCCTAAAGAAAATTGACAAACAGCTTGATGATCTTGATCTCCAACTATAACGACTTTATTGAAAACCAAAAACGACAGAGATATGTGTACAAACTGATAAAGCTCTTCAAATGGAATCCACAGATGACAACCTTAGTACAAATATTCCAAAAATGCTTGATGCTACTCAGTAAATCTCATCTATTGACCTCTCATCAACACCGGATTGGTCAACCCCATTTTATGAGAGATATAGAAAAAACCGACATACTGCTATTATGATCCAAACAACGGTGCATGTTAAATAAGCCATTTACCATAAACCCAAATTCCAAAGAGTCTTAAGTAACGACATAGCGTCGTATAACTGTAACAATATCAAGACCAACACATTGACTATAACAAACATTATGCAAAAAACCAAAATCATCCTACTTCAAGAACATTGGCAATTTCAATTTCAGATAAACCTATTAGGGGAAATACACGAGGATTTATGTTATGCAGGAAAGGGGCAGATATAAGCAATGAATTACTACCAGACAGACTACCCAGAGGATACGGAGGCGTAGGAACATACATGGCATCGAGATCTAGATGAAAACGTTAATGTAATTAGAGGAAACCAAAGGATACAAATTATCGAAATTAATCAAAGTATTGGTAAACCACTATTGATAATATCAGTTTACATACCTACTGGTGATACTAACGATAAAGTATGCGAGTTCCAGGAAACAACATATATATATATATATATATAGAATAATGGTAGTTTTGAAGTTTGTGACAGAAAATATCACCGTATCGCGGCGAGTCCGATAGGTCGAGCTGTGATACTAGTGATATTTTCTGTCGAGACCTTCAGAACTACCATTATTGTTTTTATCGGCAACATCATAAGATTCATGATGTCATATTCGTGACGTAATTGCCTGATATTTTCTTGTATCAGGTTAGTACGGAGATACTGACAATATCAGTCAGTAAGATCAAAGAGAAAAATGTACATATTGCCGATAAACTGTACGAAATAGTCCAGAAATATAAACCATCACATTATATCATCATTGGTGGCGATATGAACGTAGATCTCAGCAACAATAAAGATCAATAAAGAAAATAAACGAAAAAAATACCTGCAAGAATTTATCCATGAATGTAATCTACAGTATTAATGTGATGGTAAAGCATTTGTAAATGTTAAGGGCGAAGATTACTCTGAAATTGACTATTTTCTTGTAGATAAGCATATAACCATCAGAAGACATAAATGGAAACTGAACAATTTACATTGTAACACCTCAGATCATCATCCTATATGCTTACAAATAAAATCATCAAGTGGTAAAACAAAATTCAACAAGATACTCATAAATCTAGCCGCCGAATCCGTTGGGAGAAGGTATATAAAGAAGAATATCAAGCTAAAATTAAAAGAAAAGGAATTCGAAAAAATAAACCAAAACTGAAAATATTGAATCAAGATATAAAAGACAAATCATCCAAATCAAGACAGTCTCATGGACAATGACGTGAGGCGGGCAAACCCAGTTATGGTAATACTGTCACTGAAAATCACTAACCAAAAAGAAAAGCATGTTGAATCGAAAACGCTGAGAGAGATTCTAAAACAAAAGAATAAATAATGCTTGCAAGAACAGGTGATACAAAACTTTTTCCACCAACTAGTTCGATCTCAACGTAATTATAAACGATGAAGTATTTGAGGGTCCAGACCAAGTTCTACAAGGATTTAGAATACATTTTGAATATCTTGCTATTGATACTAAAGAAATACAATTATGAAATTTGCATACAAGAAAATCTCCAAATACAAAATATTGTCAACTCTAAAGAAATAGCCAGTGTCTTAATGAAAGAACTTGAACAAGCTTTGAAAATAATTAATAAAGGGAAATTATCAGATATCTTTAATATAACGATCGAACATATTTTATATACTGAAGATACTCTCGCTACTATAGTCCTAGATATGGTCAACCAGATCTAAAAAACGGAGAAGTTCCAACAATGCTGAAGAAAGGACCGTTGAACCCTAAGCCTATATTTCTATGCAACTGTTTTTATGCAACTTCGGTATTTTTTGTATTTTGAACCATTGGGCCGATCCCATGCACTGCTGGTGGACCAGAGGTCCCCGAGGGTATTCACAGAAATTAACTGTTTTATCAAATTCTAACCACTTAAAAATACTGAGGCTTCAATCCGTGTGTTGCACTCGGTAGATGTCCTTGGTACAGGATTTGGCTCCGTATTTCGATATTAATTGGAAATGAGTACTTCTTCTTGGGCTACCTTTTGGATTATGGCTTTCCATATCATTTGATTTTAATGCTGTTGATGAGGGGTTACTCATTGAAACACGTGTACAGCATACCGAAATTTACTGTTTTTATGCAACTTCGGCATTTTTTGTATTTTGAACCCTTGGGCCGTTGCCACTGCTGGTGGACCAGAGGTCCTCGAGGGTATTCACAAGAACAATAGTCAGATTTGTCTGACATGAACATTTTACCTTGCTTGTTATAGAAATTTACTGTTTTATCAAAATTCTAACCACTTAAAAATACTGAGGCTTCAATCCGTGTGTTGCACTCGGTAGATGTCCTTGGTACTGGATTTGGCTCCGTATTTCGATATTTTTTGGAAATGAGTACTTCTTCTTTGGCTACTTTTTGGATTATGGCTTTCCATATTATTTGATTTTAATGCTGTTGATGAGAGTTTACTCCTTGAAACACGTGTACAGCATAACAAAATTTACCGTTTTTATGCAACTTTGGTATTTTTTGTATTTTAAAAACAAAGGATCTAAAAATAATTCAAATTACTATATTACCAGTTTTAAAAAATATCATCGTAGCTATTTTTAAAGAGAGAATAAATAAAAATACAGTTGCCATACAAAATCCAGTACAATGAGGATTTACAGCAAAAACTTCACCTCTCAATGCATCATTTATACTCGAAGAGCTGAAAAGAGAAACAAAAGACAGCAACGAAAGCTTGGTACTTGTATTTTTAGACGCTTAATCTGCATTTGATGTGGTTGACACAGATCAGTTGTTAAGAAGACTATACTACATAGGAATTAATGATAAAACTTGGACACTCATACACAGTTTCCATGATAATGCCTCAAGTGCTATTAGATGGATGGGAAATAAATCAGAATTTTTTGAAATTACACGGGGAGTACGTCAAGGAAGTAGCCTGAGTGCCAACCTTTACAAAGTTTATGTAAATCCTCTTTTGGATAGATTATCTAATGCTGGTTTGGGAGATAGAATTGTTGATATAAATTGTAATGCTAGTGCCTACGAAGATGACGTTACCATCAATGCTTCCCAAGATGGATGAGGAAGAAGAGAAACTTCTGAAAACACTTATTAAGCATGTTAAACTTAAAGATGACACTCCAGAGGATTTGCAACAGTGGATGCTAGACTACTTGCAAAGCACTGGTGATGTCCCAACTATAGCTACTGTTAAAGGACCTTAAAGCAGAACCAGAGGACGTTAAACCTAAGTCCACAACATCAAGTAAGACTACTTGTAATCAACCACCTAAAGTAACCTGCTTTTCGGGTACCAACGCCAAAGACGAGACAGCATTTGAATTATGGCGACATAAGGTAAACTGCCTATTGAAAGAGAAACTATACAATACTGATGCCATTACACATGCAGTTCCACGTTCACTACGCGGAGAGGCTGGACGAGTCGCTATGCGTCTTGGTACAGAGGCAGATGTGAAACACATATTACAGAAACTTGACAGTGTATATGGAAACGTGGAAAAGAAGGAAGAACTCATGGCAGAATTTTACGGGGCACGTCAGAAACCAGATGAAGATGTGTCAAGCTGGAGTTGCCGACTCGAAGACATAATAGGGAAAGCTGCTGAGAGAGGACTTGTAACGTATCAAGAGACAGATGTGTTGCTTCACGCGATGCTGTGGACTGGGCTTAGATATCTCAGCACACAAATCTGACACTATAACAGACTTTGATGGACTACGTGTAGCACTTCGGCAAATTGAGAAGGACCACTTCTAAGGGAACCAACCAAACCTCAGACAAATGAAGCCATCACCACTGAGAATACTGATATAGCAGAATTGAAGACTACGGTAAAAGACTTAGCTGAAAAGGTTACCAAGATGGAACAAAGGGACAACACTAGAACAAAAGGCCACCAAGGTTATCAACAAAACCGTAATCGACCATGGACACAGAGAGACAACAGCAGCTGGAAAAAGAAACCTCAGTCACAATACCAACAAGATCAGGCATAGACACAACAACAGAACAGAAACAGGGACCAGAATGATATACAATGTTACCGTTGTGCACAATATGGACACATTGCCAGGGGATGCCGTATCAGACTGGATCATTCTAAAAGAGCTTTAAACTGCAAGAGACCTATGGAAAGGGATCATCGGTAGGTCTGAATCACAACATACAGGGTTCAATAACGAGAAATAACTATGTCAAGGTACCAGCAGGAGTGTTTGGGAAACCCACTGAAGCACAGGTATACTTAAATGGACAAGAGGTTACATCACTGCTGGATACAGGTTCAACTGTCATAGTTTCAACTATAAGTGACACGTACTACAGAGAACATCTTGCAGATAAACCATTACAGACATTGGACAGTCATTCCACGAAAATATGTACAACTGCCAAAAAAGCTGTCGCCACATGAGTTTTCCGTTTGTTGATTTTGTTTTCAATGATTTTCGAACGCATTTATGTTATTTTGAAACAGTTATCATAGCTTTCAATGAAAAAATATACCAAATCTCAGTTGTAATAGTAAAAAGTAATAACAAATGGTCGTGAAAAGCGCATATACAACGATTTGGCTTGTCGCTTTTGATTTTTTTATTTTTCATCTGTGATTATAGAACAGTTGAAGCAAATATTATCTTGATATTGCATTGAATTTACACTACGGTATCACATTTATTGAAATACTATGACTTACTCTTGTCAATTATAAGAAACGGTTTTAAAATATCTCAAATGTCCGGTGTCGCTTAGACCGCATTATTGTACGTAACGAGAAAAAAAATAGCCCTGTGAAAAACTTTCCCTGTACATAAAATACCAATTTTAATCTCAAAATGTTCTAATATGATCCCAACTATTAATAAAATAGTCAGTGGTTACCCTTCCCTTTTCTTTTTCTTTTCACAATATTTAGAAACGGATATTTATATATGTCCTATATAAGACTTTATTGTACATAAAAGGCGGTTTTAAATACAAAGCTATGCATATGAAGCATGACTCTCTGTACACTTGTAAAACCAGTTGCGATTAACTACGAAATAATGCAAAGTTTACAATATTAGCAGCACTCTACAAAATATTTATAAAATAAGTAAGAATTGTATTGTACCTAACGCATTATTGTACGTAACGGTAATAAATTGCACGTTACAAGTCAGTACGGAACCTTTTCCGTTATATTTTCGAACAACACCATCAGAATTCATAGATTTGTCGGTTTTTCATTGTTTGATCAACTGTCCTAATGACTGTATGTTGAAGAATAACTCATGGAAAGGGAAACTCAAATTGATCTTTTGCATATAAAATAATTACTGAGCCAAATAAAGGACATATTTAGGAATCTTCTTGTTTCGAGAAATATGTCAAGGTCGTGATGTGATGTGTTGGAATACTTTGCTTTTAAGATGAAATATGTTCCACAACATGTTTACGTTACGTACAATAACTTTTTAAAACTATTTTTAGAAATAGACAAGGAAATATATGATATATGTTATGGATGGCCAAAATTATTATTATAGATAGCTTATCAATACGTAACGTTCTTATGTGCAAATTCCTGTACTTTGTAATTTGTATCGACCACTGTTTGAATATAACCTGAATTTGGGGGGTCTCTCATCACAATTTCTCGATATAAGTAGCAAATCCAGAATTTCAAAACACATTTTGAAAAATCTCAATCCCGGTATATTTCTTCGGAAATATTGAACGTTTAAAATCTAGAATGTAAGATGTTGGATGTGTATATCAACTCTTCTGCAAATTCTTGTTCACGATTCACGTGTGATCAAGTGTAATGAAGTTTGTGTTTTATTCTATCCGATAAACAATTTCTATGCCGATCCCGATCAATTTTGCCAACCCCCCACCCAAAAAATAAATAAATAAATAAATAAATATATAAAACAAAACAAAACAAAATAAACAATGGCTTAGAATAAGCCACTCCTGTTTTCCTATGTTTTTCTTTCACACTGAATTCTCGGCCTTAATTAGGGCAAGGCCATCCAGATTTCCTGAATTTAAAAGAAAAGAGCCATCCCGGCGTCTCGAAATCCTACCCCGATTTCGGCTTTATACAGCTTTTGTCGTCACTTTTCGTATAATATATCGTCCGTCTTAAACTTTTTGACTCAAAGGTCCTGTCTGAAACCACTGGCCATTTTAAACCATTCTGGCAACAATAGTTCTTGGGTGGACCCCTTTAAAATAGTGTCTAACATGTCCGAATATAATCCAAAATGGCTGCCCACAAGGAACATAGTTTAACATTGCCCCCTGCAGGAAACCCATATAAACATTTCTACAGACACCGCAGAACCTATCTGAAACATCTTTGGTCTTTTCTGAAACGACTGTACCTATTGGAACCACACTGGTCACAATTAGATCTTGATTGGTCGCTTAATCTAATCCTAAATGGCCAACAGAGGGGGACATAATTTAACCCTATGTGAAGCCTTTCAAACTCAAATCTTGTTCTCTAGAGCCACTTAGCCAATTGAAATCAAACTTTGTTACAGTCGTGTTGGATAGTTCCCTTTAAAGAATACAGCGAGGAAAAAAATAAACAGAAGACCCGAATTACGGAAAAGATTGATTGATTGACTAGTCGGAGTTTAACGTCCAATTTCAGCTGTATCAGGACGAGAAAAAGTTAATCAATTCAAAGAAATTGTAAGTAAAAGAAGAAAGAAATTAAAGGAGGGAGAGACAACCGGGGCAACGACTTTTGACTGCCACTGGAAAAGGGGAGAAATTGGTAGGGGTAGGAAATTAAGCCTTCTATAGACACCCAATGCGTCTGCTCTCTTTAGAGAAATATAGAAGAGGTCTTTTTTCTGGACAATCAGGTATTTTTTTATGAATATCCTGACGTTTTATCAAGAAATACCCCAAACAATTTTCGCGACTCGCTCCGCTCGACGAAATCTCCTTTCATTTCAAATTGAAACCCATCCCTTTTCTAATTGTCTGGATCCGCGCCTGGTTTCTCAACACAGTTTGGTTACACAGGTTCGCGGTCAGGCTTTCCGTATTATGACCTGACTACCCCGCAAAGACAGGGCATTCCCCTATCCACCACCTGGGCAGCTCTGTAGCCAAAGCCCTTGAAAACCGATTCAGGTGCCGGAAATTTAGGAAAAGAAGCAACAATTGCTATTATTGTACGTAACAACACAGAATTGGCATATCTTTGGTCAAAATGTTTTAAAAAGACTGCACGAACAACGATTCAAGTTTGATTTTTGCATTTTTTATAGTAAAAATTAATTCTATGAAAAAGTTTGAACATTTTTAGTGCTGATGCTCAAATTTTAAGCTGAATCTATATTTCAGTTTTCTTTATTCTTGAAATTATCTTTCTTATATTTGTGGGTTTTTACATGCAAAATATTTTTTCTTGTTCATATAATGTTTATATATCCATATTGAGCTTTATATCCTGCAAATTTCCTCAAATGTAATTCCAACACTTATCTTATTCAATTGAACTGTGAAATTTTATTGTACGTAACGAAGTGGTCCTGTTCTTGAAAGGCTCATCACAGAAACTTTTAAAGAAATAAGAATAAAAGCTTTATTTTTACAAAACCTTGAATGACTCAGCTACAACTAGAATTAATATCTCAGCTTTATATGTCAAAACTCGCAAAAATAAAAGATGACGGTTAAAAAGAAATAATATTAAAACATTACCTCCGAGTTAAACTTCCAATATTACAAAAGATAAGAATCGACATGGAAACTCTTTGCATGTTTTTTCATACAGGTATCATCGATGCCAAAAAAATCCCCAACAAGAATAACATATATCACAAACACAAAATTCTATAGCTTATCTCCGTATGATTTTATTGTACGTAACGCGGATTTCATTGACCAAATATATTAAATTCTCCACTAGAAACAACATGAGTAGTGTCGCGGAATATGACGTTTTTGAAATCAGTATATAATGATGTTTATATAAACAACTATTTCAAGCTTCATCTTTGATAGTGAATTTTTCAATTGTACACTTTTTCGTGGAATGACTGTGGATACTTTATTGAACATTGAGTGTGCGGGAAGGAGAACAACTACCGTACAGTGGATTTATCGAAACTTACATCGAACTACCAATGATCGATGGAAGACATCCATAGAATAAAAAAGATAACAGGAAACACCTACAATGGCCGACAAACATAGCCATATGCTACAAAGTAGATAGGAACTGCACAAGAAAAAACCCACAATAAAAATACAAAAGACAAACGTAAACAACGATAGGAACTCGGGACAGCCGGACTTGGTACCGGCACTAGCAAAAGCCAGCGGTAGGGTACCCAAACCTCCCCTTTCTCTGTCCCGTTTCCACATACGAATAAAACCCATACAGGTAGACTACTTACTCCATGACCACAATCTTGAAAAGAAAAATGGGGGAACAAAACGTAATTTTGAAAGATGGGTCAAGGAGTGATCGCCTTTAAACTGTCGGCTAGCTCAAGGAGCCTTGTCTGCTGTCGCACTACGGAAGAAAAATCAAATTCAAAACTCCCAATGGGTTTGGTAAATAATCATCATGTATTTCAATAGACATCGGCAGTATCAGTGAGAGGCCAGTATTTGTGTAAAATCCTCAGGTCACTGGATCCCAAAGCTAATTTAACGGACACGTGCAGAATATCCTGTCGATATCCCCTATTGCGTAAAGAATGTAATTTACGTCCCAGTTTTTCTGGATTTTTAATCAGTTTCTGACATTTTTAACTACATTTTCATAAAATCGAGGATGGGAAATGCCCTTAGTAATAAGCTGTTTGCGAGTAACATTATATTTAGATATCAAATGTTCATTTCTTCGATAAAAACATTTTTTAAATGTAATTAACAATTTATGAAATCTGTAACCTTGCTGCAAACAGTTTTGAAGTGATAGTAAGGTTACGTTCATTGAAGTCGTCAAGAGTAGAACAAACGCGTGCGAATCGTACCAGTTGAGAAATATAAACTCCGTAGGATGGGGCTAGAGGAACGTCGCCGTCAAGAAAAGGGAAATTAGTAATACTGAAATCAAAATCATCCCTTTTATCGTAAATTTTAGTTTTTATTTCACCAGAGTCAACGATGATGGTTAGTTCTATATCCAGAAAAGGGCAATTTTTAGAATCATTATTAGCTTTATTAAGTTTCAGTTGTTGTGGGAAAATGATGTCGACATAATCTAAAAATGCACCTTACTTGTTACACCAGACAGTACGTACATTTGTCCCACTGTTACTTGGTACCAACATTTTGTCATCAATCATGGACCATCTCGAAGAACAACAAGGAAACAGATACTTACAGAATACAGATCTACAGACTAATTTTTATTTTTCTTTCAGATGTATCCTGCTTAGAAATCAACAGCTAGAGAAGAACAACAATAGACTTGCGGTTGTAAAGAATGCTATCAACAAGAAAATCACCATCAAGCCCAACTCTTTTGTTGATATTTCAGGTTACACAGACAAGGAACTTCCATACCATAAGACAACTGGCTTGTTACAGTCCACCAAAATATAAACCTTACAGGACATATATGTGGAACCATCTTTAGTCACCTACAATTACAGATGTAATGGACCATCACAGTCAGACTATCCAATGTTACAGCAAAGACAGTAACCGTTCCACCACATGCGGTCATATGTGAGATTCAACCAGTAGTCATTGAACCAAACCAGAATACCGAACCACCTCCTGAGGATTTCCAACCAATACTGGACAAGAAAGAATTCATCCAGAGTGATTTAAAAAGACCATTTATGCCTTACCGAGAGTAGAAGAGTTACTTGATTGTGTAGCAGGTAGCAAGTACTTTTCTGTAGTCGACCAGAAGTCTGGATATCATCAAGTTGAGATTTTTGAGCCCCACAAGGAGAGAACAGCTTTTACGGTAGGGCCAGTAGGCTTTTTTGAATATACGAGGATGCCTTTCGGATTGACCAATAGTCCTGCCACCTACCAGAGACTCCTAGATAAATTCTTTCAGGTCTTAATCTTAAAATTTGTGTTGTTTTTATAGATGACATTATGAAATTTGGCAGAACCTATAAGGAACACTTGACTAACATTTCTTTAGTATTTGACAAGATCCGTAGTGCGAATCTGAAGTTGACACCTCACAAGTGTTCTTTCTTTAAGTGCAGGGTTAGATTTATAGATCATGTTGTTTCAGAGGATGATATAGAGATAGATCCAGATAAGACCGAGAAGGTAGTCAACCGGCCGAAGCCATCATCTCCAGAAGATATTCGTCGTTTTTTAGGTTTTATAGGTTATTACAGACGGTTTATTAGGAATTTCAGCAAGATCAGTAAACCACTTACAGAATTGATTCCAATACCAACATCAAAGAAGAAGAAGAAAACGAAACAAGGTCATGGCATTGGGGACCAGAACAAGAAACAGCATTTACCACCTTAAAAGACCGACTAGTAACATCACCTATTTTGGCATACTCAGACTCATCACTACATTACATCAGCAAACGAATACCGAAGCAAGAACGAGGAAAGGAGAAATTTTAAAATCATAAATCCAAAATCACGACAATTCATAGCAACGCGAATTGAGACAGTATGACAAAGACACAACAAACAAACAAAAACGCCACAAAACTAAAGCACTAGCAGTGTGAACCCCTATGAATATATATATGATATGAATTACACACAGACACATCTGGCTATGGATTAGGAGCTTTACTATACCAACAACAACAGAAAGATGGACAGAAAAGAGTAGTCAGCTATGCTAGCAGAGGACTTACAAAATCAGAAAGGAACTACCCACCTCACAAACTTGAATTTTTGGCACTGAAATGGGCAATATGATATAAATTTAAAGATTATCTCTACGTACGGGAATTTACATTACTCACAGATAATAACCCGATAACCTATATTCTTACATCAGCAAAACTAGACGCAACTGGACGCAGGTGGCTAGCTGCACTCCCCTATTTTAACTTTGACATTCAGTACCGGCAAGATCAACAAGGACGCCGATACACTTAGCCGATTACCAGAACAAAGAGAAAGGATATCCATAGAATCTGTACAGGCCATTTTTCAGTCAGCACTTCCACAGTGCTATGTAGAAAGTTTGGCAGTAAACCCAGATATTTTATAGAAAAAAGAACTTGATGAGACAGGAGCAGACATCTTTGACATCATCGATTGGTCCAAGGCTCAGACTTGGACCATGAATTGGATATGTAAAAGCCAACAGAAAACCAACAATTGAGGAGACTGGTAAAATGAGGACACAGTTCCAGCACCTTAGAGTCAAAGATGGAATATTATACAGAGAAGTTACCATCAACGAGGAAATCAAAGACCAACTGGTATTACCTGTAGACCATATCAGCACAGTAATGAAGGCTCTCTATAATGACATCGGTCATCCTGGTAAAGAGCGTACTTCGACATTACTCAAAAAAAGATTTTATTGGCCAGGAATGACACCAGATACAGAGAAATGGATAAAACAGTGTGACAGATGTGTGAACTGTGAAACGTAAGACATCAGTGAACCAAAGAGCTCCACTTATCAACATCAGAACATCAACTAGAACTTGTTTGCATCGACTACCTGCAACTAGAGCCATCAAAAGGAGGAATACAGAATGTACTTGTAATAACGGACCATTTACTAGATACGCAATTGCAGTACCAACACGCAACAGAAAGCCAAAACAACAGCTCAAGCATTATTCGACCATTTCATCGTCCACTATGGTATTCCACGAAGACTACATGCAGACCAAGGAGACAACTTTGAGGGCCAGATTATAAAAGAACTTTGCCTCATTACTGGAACATCCAAGTCGAAAACAACATGCTACCATCCAATGCGAAATGGGTTATGTGCAAGATTCAACCGCACAATTTTAGATATGCTTGGTACACTGGAACCTCATCAGAAGTCAAACTGGAACCTAGGCCCACTTATGCACGCCATGAAACTACAGGATATTCCCCATACCTTCTGATGTTTGGTCGTGAACCCAGACTACCAATCGACTTGGCATTTGGACTCAAGAAGAAACAAGACCAGCCAAGAACATTATACATACAGGAACTCATAGACAGAAAGGAACATGCTTACCATCTAGCATCAGAGAACATCAGAAAAGCCCGTAGAACTCAGAAAGAAGGATATGATGTTAAAGGAAGAGGAGCCACCATAGAGAAAAGGGACAAAGTTCTAGTCAGGGTATTAGTATATGATGAGAAGCAAAAAATAGCTGATAAATGGGAAGACCAACCGTACATTGTTCTAGACCGGCCTATCAAATGGGAAGACCAACCGTACATTGTTCTAGACCAGCCTAACAAGGATATTCCTGTATATACAGTACAGGTGGAAAACGGACAAGGGCATAGAATTAATGAAGGGAAGATAACAGGAAACACTTACAATGGCCGAACATTACAATCACATGTCACAATCAACCAGGGAACCGCACAAGAAAAACAATAAAATGACAAAAGACAAACATAGATAACGATAGGAACTCGGAAAAGCCGGACTTGGTAAGGGCAACAGTCATCGGCAGGGTTAAACCGGTTTATGGGTACCCAAACCTCCCCTTTCTCCATCCCGTTTCCGTATAGTATAATAAACATACAAATAAAACCCAATACATGTAGACCACAATCTTAAAAAGGAGAGAATAGGCAAAGCGTAATTTAGAAAGATGGGTCGAGGAGTGATCGCCGCTAAACTGCCGGCTAGCTCAAGGAGCCTAGTCTGCTGGTAAAACACTGTCGCACTATGGAAAAATAATCAATATCAAAACTTCCCGAAGGGTTTGGTAAAGAATCATCATGGATTTCAGTAGACATCGGCAGTATCAGTGAGAGGCTAGTATAATTGTAAAATCTTCAGGTCATTGGATCCCAAAGCCAATTTAACGGAATCATGAAGAATATCCGGTCAATATCCCCTATTACGTAAAGAATGTAAGTTACATCCTAGTTTTTCTGGATTTTTTATCATCTACTTTTGCCAATTGGATATTTACTATCAAGTCCAATGAAACCTACACCAGCTCAAAGAAAGTCTCAACTGCTGAAGCAACCAAAAGATGTTTCAGACTCACCATCAACGTAGACAGGATTGAAAGCAGTAACTCATACGTTGCTGATGATTTAATCCAGGAAGTTGATAACAGTCAGGATGAGGATGCACAGGAGCAGGATGATACAGCAGTCTCTATTCCAGAATCCACTGGGGACGCCCAGCATAACCGAGGATGAGATGCAGGATTCTGATGTCCATGGACATTGATAGAACACCAGGAAGAAACACCTAGTGTTGTCGACCCGCAGGATGTTTCTGGGTCACCTTCTTCAAATGAAGGGCCACCATTTCAAGTCATTGACCAACCTTAGCATGGAATGGTGTAGGAAAGCAGAACGTTCATCAAAGCTTTAGCAGAGACAGACTTATTTGATGGCATGAAGAAAGAAGCACAGACCATACTTGATATTGAAAAGAAAAAACATCTTTTTGCAAAGGGTCACCAAAGGACTGTGGTGGACATTTTTTGTTCCAATTGGCTCAGCAGTTTCAGAGAAAAGGATTTATGAATGTATTTTCCTATGGGTTCCAATAACAAAACAATGTTCCTTGGTGTCGGTCATCTTCGAAGAGGAGACATGAGAAAAGGCTATTTTGAAGGGGACCTACAAAGGAAGTGCGTGGCCAGTTTTTGTCTAAATTGGATCAGCAGTACGAAAGGAGAAGACCTTTGAGGGTGTTTTCTTCTATGGTTTAAAGTTACAGCTATGTTCCAAACTGGCGGCTATCTTGCATAAAGCACGGACTTAAAAAAAATCCTTTTTGCATGGACTTCCCAAGGACTCATTGTAGCCAAGTTTGGTTGCAATTGGCTCAGTCAACAGTTTTAAAAAAGATCTTTGAATTAGTTTTCGAATAGGGTTCAGTGTTAAAAATATGCCCCGTTGGCGGTCATTTTGGATATAGACGAGATCCGAAAAACACAGTTTTTCATTGGACCGCTGAATAACTTTTCTGGACAGCTTTGGTTCCAATTGGCTCATTTGTGTCAGAGTAGAAAAAAAAAGAACCCACTGTTAAAACAACCAGACGAGCTAAAAATCGTTTTTTGGGCCAGCATTGATACAGAAGCAGTAAATAAAACACGTAGGCCATGAGATGAAATAACTTCCTCCCCCAGTGTACCCAATAATGAACCCTACCGTATTTATAAGTCCACTTTCATCCCCTCTTCAAAATAATTATACAATAAAATTATAGAGCGAATTACCAAGAGATATACCGTACGTAATGAAACAACCACGTTACGTAACGAAACAACCAACGATACGCAATGAAACAACCACAATACGTAATGAAGAAACCAGAATGCGTAATGGAACAACCAGAATGCGTAATGGAACAACCAGAATGCGTAATGGAACAACCACATGACGTAATATTTAACCTATTGACACAAACACATTGCCTAATAACGCAAACATATTGCCTACTGCCACAATCACATTAAATAATACCAAAACCATATCAAGTAATTACGCAACCAAATCATGTCATATCATATCAAAATCATATTGAGTGGTATTACCGCGAACCATAATAGTGAAAAAAACTGTGTGAAGAAATGCCACGCTTCGTTCCTCCTTGTCCCTCTTACACTACATCGTATAACGCAAACGAACGCCGAACGTATAAAAATAAAATATCCGTTCGTCTCCGTTCATATACGTTTGTCGTCTGTTCTTTGTCCGGTGAATGCGGTTCAAGTACGGTGATGTCCGTTTTGTACGGTGAACAATTTTGAACATGTTCAAAACTTGGAACGGATATATACCGTACAAGATGTCCAGTGAATGTACGGTAGGTTTACGTTTTGTTCGGTTCTCATGCGTTGTATAAACGTTATTCATTCGTTACTTGTCCGTCTTGCATCCGCCGGTTCATGTACAGTAGATTAAATTGGTGAAACAGACTTTTACCGAAGAGATAACAGACAAACCATTTGAGTTCCGGACTTACAGCGGAAACCAACAGGACGAGCACCGAATGAAATGAATTGATAAAAATATTTGTTGTGCAATGGCGAAAATTAAATGTAATAAACAAAATAAGAATCTTGAAAGGAGAAAATAAGTACAAACCATAAAATATTAAAAAAAATATTTTAATAAAAAAGAAAAACAGCTAAAAATCACAAAGAAAGGAACAGAAAGAAAGACCCATATTTTCGACCTTATGGCTGAAACTATGAGGGATTCGAACGGAAAACCAAAATGATGGTCCACCCGTATACTGATTTAATTTAGTAATTGCAAGAGTTATGCAGTGTTTGTTGTTGTATTAATGTTGTAACATTATTCTGACATATACCCAAAACATCCAAAAAAAAAATTTGTCCTTTTTCTCGTCTTTTAAAAACGTTATATGTGTTAAGAAGCATTCGATATCAAAGACACTGTATAACTTTAACCCGATCTTGGTCTTGAGCAGCTTCACTGGCATTTTCGCCTCGGGTCGTTGGTTGGGAAGGTTATTCTAAACTGTTATCCTATGTCATTCTCTTGTCTTTTTATTTGGTAACATTTTGGGAAAACGAATTTAATTGGTCAAACACGCCGCAATGATTATCTCTGTAAACTAAGTAGTTAAGCGGCCAAAAGACATACGTGTCGTCTTTTAAAATAGTACTCATTCAGCTCGTGTTTACTCGGTGCTCGTTCAGCACGTTTTCGGTAACAATCCGTTTTATTCGGTACTCGACCGGTATGTATCCGTTAAAAATGCGCCGTATTCGGTGCTCGTCAGGTAGGATTCCGGTGTGATTTCGGTATATACGGTGCCAGGACTGTGCATGTACGGTGTACTTACTGTAGACCTCCGGGTTTGTGCGTTTTCACTTCAATTCGTGAACGAACAAAAATATTTACCACCGTATAAAAATGATTTTGATCCGTTCCTCGTACTTTTGTGTTGTACGGTGTAGTGGTAAGAGCGGCTTAAGGACAGCACACTCACTGGGGGTCATATAGAAGGATTAATTTCCTGCCCATACCTATTTTCCCCATTTCGAGAGGCACACAAGTTGTCCTTTTCATCTTTATTTTTTGCTTTGCTTAGCATTTTTTTTAATCCCTTCACTTGTTCTCGTCCTGATATGGCTGAAATATTGCTCACTGGACATTGATTGATTGATTGATTTATTGACTGATTGATTAGTCAATCAATCAATCAATCATAACCTTTACATACGATGACCCATATGAATAATGGTGTTTTAACGTTGTGCCCTAGTAGGAACGTAATATAATATATATAGCCGCTTAGGTTTATAGTTCTCTGCCCCAAAACCACCTGTTTTATTGGTTACTCCGTTGACAAAAACCCCCTTTTGTTTAATCCAACCAGAGTCTTGAAAAACACTTTCAAATGTATTAGACGGATTAGAATATGCACGCAAGATGAAAAATAAATAATTTATTTTGAACGACATTTTAATGACGCAACGTTAGAGACGTTTTAATCCGATAACAACAAACACCATTTATCTAATATTAAAAGAATCAAAAACCAGCAAATTGAATTTCACTTTGAACCACAATACAGTTCATTTCAATGTATTGCCTATGCTTGACTAGAGATAAATAATAAATCGATAGGATATCAAGATAAATTTTAGCGCATTACATTTGTATGAAATATTACTAGAAATAATAAAATTGGTACGGATATTCAATGTTTGTTTGAAGCCCTAAAAGCGAACTAAAGTACAAATGTATCTTAGTTTTCTTATCACATGTATATTTTATATCACGTTTATATGACTTTGTTATCACAAAAGAGTGCCAATATGTATTATTTGGAGAAATTTAAAATCAAAATCCATTGTGTTTTATTTTATTGGAATTCTAACCTTTAAAATATACCATTAACGAACAATAGATGGACATATTAAAGTTTTCTGCGAGTCAATCTAATTGGAGTTTACTTTCATATATGGCACTCGGAGAAGGCAAATATTATTTTTCTGATAAACGTTGAAATCAAATTTTATTTATATTTAACTGTCGTTAAATTTGCATTTATAAAATTAAATACCCCCACTTGACAAAAGATTATTAATTAGGGGTATGAAGTTTAAGCGATATGGAAGAAAAGAATTAATCCGAAAAGTGTGAGATTAACGTATCAGATTTAGGATTATTCTGCGGAACAGTGACACTGACACAAGTTCGTAAAGGAAAACAAGTACTTTGCAATAAAATTGTAAAGCACTTAACGACATATCAAATATATAAAAGTTTGAGAAATTTACTGAATTTTGAAGCGAATATTCCTAAACCAGAAAACAGAAACGAGCTGAATTTAGTCTGTGGATGATACAACTTAGTTCTTCTATAATTTAGTTGATCCATTTCCCAGTTGTAATTTTCGCTTCAAGCAACATTTTATCATTAAAAATGGAAAAATGGACTTGGAATTTTCGGAACTTGGATCACCTTCATCTTGCTGTTAATTCAACATTGAGACATATTACTCAAAATGAAAGGAGTAAAAAATGGAGTAAAGTAAGTACAATATTTTCATAAATTTAACTTTTTCTGCGGCCTTAGTAAAGAGTTAGAACTCAGTACATCGAGCAAAGATCAGAATCCTTTCTAAAAAGAACAAATGAAAATAATTTTTAGATTTGACATCACTTCTATACAAGATTATACCAGAAACATGCTTATTTTAAAATAAACTGTGTTTCGACATAATAGTGAATTAGACACAAGAAAAATGACATGAAGCTGATTCGATTTAAAACAAATGCAAAATATCATTTCATGTTTGTTTTTCATCTTAGTAATTTATTAATGTAGCGTACCGTTTTTTTGCTCTGTTTGGAGGAAAGCGTTCTCCGTTTGGTCAAGTTATTCAATTGCCAATAACAATCAGCGGGGAAGAAGTCGACGATACATAAATGCTGAAATTTTCTTTTCATATTTTGGAGACATATTTCAAATTACTACACAAAGACAAAACCCCCAATCAATTCCACAAACACTAGAATACTGAAAATGCTATTATAGGCTATAGCAGTATAGCCATAATGATTATTCCCACCCAAAAAGCTTGAATTATTGATATTAATTGAATCCATGAGTTCCATGTTTTGTAAGTTTTCCAGTTTAAATTATAATAATAAAAAAACATAGAGACAGAAGTAAGCAATCCACCAATACCCATTGTCAAATTTTTTATATGCATTCCTAACAGGGAATACTCGAAGAATGGGTTAGACATATTGTATATTTGATCAATAGTCAAATGTGCAATCATCGGAACCTACTACAATTATTAAAGAATCAACCCGGTCTTTCTTGTCACGGCAGTTATTAACAAGTCGGTGTCCGTCCTCCTCATGCAAAGCAGCAACGTTTTGTCACAGACAATATAACTAAGTCCCCGGTCTCGTTGATACACAGGCACTGTATTTGAATTATATTTCCATCATATTCAGACCGTTGTTATGCACATGTTATGTCTCTGGATTTCTTCTCTTGACAATTCTGTTCGGTAATATTGTTATTACCCTCATTGGCAAAGTTCTTAATTCCATTAATCTAGACGTTCTAGAAGTTGTGTAATATGTAAGAATCTAAGAAGGGGCCCAAGTACAGTCATCGGTAAATTTCTGACCCTTCACTCTCAAAATCCCATTACATTTAATAGTAGTTCTATAGGGCCAATAAAACTTTGTACTTGAAATAAATTAAAGTAAATGACATAGCAAATATACAATAAAATGTAAAGTCAACTAAATACACTCCAGATAACTTGGATTAAATAAAATGAAAATTTCACGTTTATCATATCGCCTTTTATGGCCTTAAACATGTTTATGTCAAATAAACATACAAAGGGCTATTTATTCACACGTGGTGGAATTCGACATATTGATATTTGATCTTTGATATTATTTGATTTATCAAAATATTTTCACTTGGACATGCAAAGCAGACATACAAAATATAAACTACATTCTGTAAAAGACACATTTTATGTCATTGAACCTATCTTATGATTCTATAAATATGTGCCTATTAACACCTCTTAAAATAGTTTAAACATACAAATTTGGTATTATAATTTTGACTAAATTAATATGAACTCAAGTAGCAACAGTTTATGTTATGACATTTGTTCTCCTTTATTTGATTAAATTGTTTTGGGTTCCAATGAACCATTTTTATATGTTTTCAACTGTCCATTTTTCGAGGGCTGCATATATATTAAGCACCAATGAAGTCGAGGCAGCTTTCATGGAGATAGTCCAAATTCAGCTTGACATGATTCTGAAATGAAAACTTATCGCTCAAAAATAACTCTTATTCATTTTCAATACAGGTTGTGGAAAACTACAAGATTTTATTGTTTATGATCAGCAAGAAAAACCTTCCAGAGGACTATGAACCACCTCCGTCCTATAACATGTTGGTATGTACCTTTTTAAAGATGATTTTTCCAGTTTTACAGACTTTCGGCATTTCGACAACCTATGTCTCTACATAAAAAAATCCAAAATTACAAGTCACTAAGTATTTTCAGAAATCTTGACTTGATTGATTACATAACCAAAAATAAATCATAAAGTAAAAGCAAATATAAATACTGGTACAAATCAGTACTTTGGGCTTACATTTTTACGAGGACGGTTAAAAATTAACTGTGAAAAAAAACTTCAGTCTCATGTGAGTTTGAGACAGCATTATATTTTTCCTTTCATGACCATTAAATAAGTTTCCAATACCAGAGCCTTTTATTCACGTAACTAATAGACGAAAAAAGGAAAACATAAACTCAAATAGCAATTTTTCCAGCCAGCAAGTATCCATTTAATATATTAAAACAATTACTGCTGTATATAAAAATAAAAATCACCTAGATTTTATGGTGAAATGAAAATATGGGTTTTGTTTTTAGTTAATTAAGGTAGTTGACACTAATACACGGCGCATTCGATTGGCGCATTTGCGAAACAAGAGTCGGATGCGGAATTGACTTGATTTTCAAACCGGAATATTCCTGTATTGGCCTATTCACTGTGACGTCATAATAGATTGACATACACTTTCCCGCGAATT
>MJUU01043263.1:69899-81088 GCA_002080025.1 Modiolus philippinarum
TTTTTTTATGAAAGATAAACAATAAGCATGTTCTCACATTTCCCTATATATTTTTTGTAAATATTGCTGAAAAATACTAAATTTGGCCTGATTTTGAAAGCCAGATGACAGGAAAAGATGATCGATGACATATCATTTTTATTTTATTTTTTGAATATATAGGTTAAGACCTATAAAATATCTAAAAAGAAAAAAATTCTGTCTGATATTTTTTATTAGGATCGAACTACCTTTAAATGAAGTTCAATTTAGAATGCAATGTATCAAGTATAGTCTATTTTAGCCAGTAATTTTTAAGGAGAGAAATGCGGATTATTGGATGATTGCTTCTTTTCGATACCAAAACTATATGCAACTGACTTAAATAAAACTACCATTTCAGACTCAAACATATATTTTGCATGAACAATGAAGGGATATGGAGTAAATGCACATGAGACAAAGTGTCTACAAATACATGATAAAAAGCAATGGAACAACGCTTTATTGTTGTTCTTTATCTAGACGTCACCGTGAGGCCTTCAACAACAAGCTTTGTCCAGACCTCATAGTAAGTTCAAGACGGCCCCAAGCAACCGGTTTGAGCAGAATTCATTGCTAGATGTCGAGCAACGCTACATCCATGTTTATATTTAATACAGGAGTTTGTCTTTTATTGTAGTGTGGAGTTGGTAAAACAATTCCCCGTGGAAGAGATATATGGTCTTTATTTTTCTTAGATATGGTGTACTTGTACATGAGATTATATCTCATGTGTATACTTTGTTCAATTACTATTATCTAAATTTATGTAAATTCTAAAACCTAAGGATTAACTCCCTCATCGTAGTTTTGTCCTTAGCTATATTTAATATTACTGATTATTCGGATTTCGTTTGGTTTTATGCATTTTAAAAATTTTTTTGAAATTATGGATTTCCTTTATTTGGGTTTTAGTGCTGCTGATGAGGAATTAATTTCCGAAATGGCCATACAGATCATTGAAATTATTGCAGTTTGAGTTAACATCTGTGTTATGGTCTCATGTTCATTTACTCCATATCCTTTTGTGAATTATTCTGGCCATGGATCCGGAATTGTCAACAAACATTAAGGAAACTAGCAAAGTGTTCTTACAATCACTGTCATCTGTTGCCCGACAAAAGCACCAGTGTTCCTAGCTGGTGGACAATCACAATATATAGACAAACACAGGGCACTCATTAAGTCGATTGTGAGAAAACTTGGCATTATAAATTAGTGAAATGTGGGCAATATGAACAGGTGGCCAGATATTTTGCATATAATTGTTTTTTCAGTTGTACGAAATATACTACCATTTAGGCGTGGCATACCAGCATCTGAAGAACCCTAAGAAGGCTGTTGATAGCTTGACAGAGGCCATAATGGCTGTATCTGTTCCCAAGGTAAGAATACGAAATACATAAAAATAGAACTGGAATATTGTAATGTTTTAATACTGAAAATCTCGTCAAAATATTGAGTAATAGCCTAATGACTCGTTTTGAACAAAAAAAATTTAAAATTGCTTCGGTTTTCAACTCACTGAAAAGACATAACGGGACATATTCTTGGCTATTTTTTAGCAAATTAAGACTCAATAAGGTAAACATCGAAATAGGAAAAATTACAACAGAGAGGAACACAAATAAAAGCAATATGACAAAGATAAAATAAAGAAACCGAAATAAAAAAAGAATACAAATAGTACGAACCGCTGCGAAACGGCAATCATCGTCTGCACTACTCGTGCACCAGTTACTATGTCAATAAAAAGTCCTGGATAGTGTTTAGTCATAGTTGGTGTATGGCAGTCCAATGGCAAACTCTGTATCTACTAACATTGATCATTAACAACATCGTATATATAATCTGTAAAAGTAAATCATCTGTGGTAACATTTGCAACAGCGGTTGAGCAAAACATTAGCAATAAGTTTTTAGATGGTAATTTCGCAATAATATACCGCAGGCATGAATCAGGCGAACACGTATTGAAGTATGATGATTTACAAAATGCCCAATCTTTTACTAGTATCGAATATGAATTTCTTTTGTTTGCCTTTTTTAGAACAAAAAGACTGTAATTGTTTAAATGTTTTGAGTGTCTTCTGTTAGTCTATTTGTCGGAAAACAACAACAATTTTAGGAAGGAACACTTTGCCAGTTAGTTTTATGTTTCTTGACGTGAAAAAGAAGGAAAGATACATATGGATGTAGCTTTGCTCGACATTTAGCAATGGATTTCCCTTAACCGGTGCTAGGGGCCGTCTTGAACTTACTTTGAGGTATGAGCAAAGGTAATTGTTAAAAGTCTTTTTTGGCTCAAGCTGAAAAACAATGAAAAAAAAAATCGTTGTTCTATTGCTTGGTTGATCATGTATTTGTAGAGATATTGTCTCATGTACAGTAACTTAAGACCAGAGTTCGTCTCTCCTGTAGTGTGGAGTCCTTAAAAATATCCCCGTGCGAGAGATGTATAGTTATGGTATATTTGTTCCTGAGAGAATTTCTCCTATTGATACACTATCATGCTTTCAAATTTTGGCATTTAATTTTAGTATCCCAAGTTTTCTTGCAATTGTTTTTTTATATGTTGTGATTGCCTTCTGTTAGTCTTGTTGTCGGACATTTGATGACAGCAATTGTAACACTCTGAAAGTTACTTTTCGGGTGTGTCACAATTATGTGTCAAAACTATGTTTCACTAGTGATTTTTCAACTTCATGAAAGTTTCTTGAAAACGTGAAAAACTGAAGCAAAAATGATCATATTTTAGGAAAAAATTAGATATTATCAGTTTATCTAATGCATTTAATTAATATTTCCATCAAAACACGAAAATATTGAAGTAAAATTTATAACAGTACTTAAATTTGAAAAGGCTAGCAAAGGTATACAATTCTCTTGATAAAAAATGTTTTGTGGAAACATTTCACAATAAATAAAGAATCAACAAGTCATAAACCTTAAAAATGATGTACATTATCCTTAGATAACAGAAAAAATGAGAAATGTACCTCCTTTTTAAACCATTTGCTGTGGATGAGATGAATTTTAGCACTTTTTGAAAGCTGATGAATTTTCTAATACTTGGATAGCTGGTTTATTATATTGGTATAAAAGGTTACAAAATTAAGTCTGTCTATAGGAAAGCTCAAATGCGTCTACGGACAAGACTTTGATTAAAACATATCTATTCAATCCAATATTGTTTTAGCTAAAGTAACATAAAAATGGTCCAAGCACATATTTAAACAATACAGAACATTGAAAAACCAAGTTCAATATCAAACTGACTGAAAATACTCTTTTCTTCATACAGAAATGTTCTTTATTTAAACCTCTAATGTCATATTCATTCAACTTTTTTAACATGGAAACTGAACTTTGGGGAAACATTACACAAAAAATGACTAGATCTCTTATTATCAGGAAATTTTATTACAAAATTGTAAAACTGTATTGTTTGTTTAGAAATGTCTTGTCCGCAGACACTATATATGTAATACACATTTTTTACCTTTTCTGTGATTATAATAATGATTTCAACTAAAATCCTTTGCAGTTTGAATGTAAACTATCAGAAAAGATTTGACTTTCTTGCATTTGAGATGATCATATTTTTCAAACTATGACTTGTACCCTCCAAATTGACTTAATTTATATAATATTTGAAAATTTGTTTTGAAAACAGACTTCACAAGCATCTAAATTGTAGAATATGTTCATTTATAATTCTATTCATTTTATTTTTTTTATTATTTACTAAATACTACTAAAATTTGACAAAAAATTAGCTTAAAAGGTGTCTACGGACAAGACATTTTTGTTTACAAAACACATTTCATCTTAGATTTGTTAAACAGTTGCATTTACCAGTTTACGGTATTTTAATACTTAAATTTGGAAAAAGTCTATAATTTTCCTTCCAATTACTATATTTTAAATGATTTACGTATGGGCTGTCCAAAGAAACATTTGAATTTAAAATGATTAAAAAAAATATCCAATTTTAGATGATAATGAATCATCTTGCAAAATACTAGAAATATTCTGTAATTTTTTAGCTTATACTGCAAGCATATTATATAATTTGACCAAATAATTACACTAAGAAAAGTTCATCATGGCATAAAGTATAAAGAAGATGGGTGTCTACGGACAAGACATGCGCCTACGGGCAAGACATTGGCATCATTCATTGCAAAAATTTCTGTCAACATTGCAAGGTGAAAGTTGTGTATGACTATTTCAACTTGAGCAAATCCTAAAGTATTAAGTAACATAAGTTAAGAGAATATAATGTATGTTGCTTTCTTTAAAACTAGTGTCTACGGACAAGACAATTTTTTGGCTTTTTTGCGTCAACGAAGTTTGTGATAAAATATTTATAACATTTTTCAAGGTAAATTGAAAAATGTTGTTCTGTTTGAAATTTCAACCCTAAGATTAATATTTGATGTTTGCAAATATCACATGGGCACATTACATTTGGGCAAAATTATAAGCGTGACAATGTCACGTTTGGGCAAATAAAATAGTACTTAACGTTTGGGCAAATCATATTTATACCCCCGCTCCGAAGGAGGAGGGGATATACTGTTTTACCTGTGTCGTAAAGCTTTTCTCTGCAATGACTTGAAATTTTGCCAGAAGCTTTGTGTAGTCATGCACTTATGTGGGATGCATTTTTAGACCTGTTGGGGTGCTGTTTCCTGTTTACCGACTTAGTCAATTTTCATTATTCTGTCCGTCCGTTATAACCTTCGCAAAGCTTTTCTCTGCAATGGTAAATGATACAAACTTGAAATTTTGTCAGAAGCTTTGTGTAGTCATGCCATATTGTGGGATGCATTTTCAGACCTGTCGGGATGCTAATTTCTGTTTACCGACTTAGTCAGTTTTTCATTATTCTGTGTGTCCGTCACAACTTTCGTAAAGCTTTTCCCTGCAATGGTAAATGATACATACTTGAAATTTTGTCAGAAGCTTTGTGTAGTCGTGCCATATTGTGGGATGCATTTTCAGACCTGTCACTTTTATAGTTTGAAGAATCAGTCAGATTTTAGTACTTTAAATCAGATTTTAGTGCTTTTAATTGGATAAACTTGAAAAATGTGTAATATATTGATAGACTTATCCTGCTCAGAAACCTACTGTGGTGTGCAGGGGGGCTGATGATGTCTTGCGAAGATGTGTTAAAGTGCAAAATTTATAACTTAACATTTTTATCATGTATTTCAGCATCTTCTAATTACTGTATTTTATAAAGAGATTTTTTTTTCAAAACGTAACATTTTAGCTCAAGTAAGAAAATTATCTTTGGCCCAAACGTTACATTTTAGCTCAAGTAAGAAAATTATTTTTTGCCAAAACGTTACATTTTAGCTCAAGTAAGAAAATTATTTTTTGCCCAAACGTAACATTTTTATTTGCCCAATCAGTATACTTATTTTTGCCCAAATGTAATAACGATTTGAAATGTAAAACGCCGTATCACATACAGGTATATTTATGTATTTTTTTCTCCAACACATTAAACAACCCCAATTTAGGGAAATTACATAACGAATACATGGTGTCACTGTTTTTAGCATTACTTCAATTGTATTACAGCTATTATTAAAAAATAAAACGGAAAATTTAGCAGAATAATTTTCCTTAGTTAGGAATTTAGTTAAATCTTTCAATGCTTTAAAATTACTGAAAATATTTATTACAAAAACAGTAAAAATAAAATGAAACATGACATTATTGATTTTTGGCTTATTTTTGCCTCTTTGAATGGTCGTAACTTTTTTATCTGAGGTAAGAACATCTTGGAATTTTCCTGAGTTCAAAACATACTTATTAATTTGGGTTAAATGAAATATGTAATTAAGTAATTATCGTTCAAATATTCAAATAAATAGCATATAACACAAGGTCAATACTGTTTTGACATCTGATTGTGACACACCCGTTTTGTTTGTTGGTAATCCAGCATCAATGAACAAAAGGCAAGATACATGCTGAAACCGTGGTAGGGGCCGTCTTGAATTTATTATGAAATATGAGCAAACCTCATTGTTGAAGACCTTATGGGGACTTCAAGATGAAGAACAACAATAAAAGCGTTGTTCTGTTGCTTGGCTTAACAATGTATTTGTAGAGAAATTGTCTCATGTGCATTTACTACATATCATTTCATTGTTTATCTTTGACTGGAGTTTATCTCTCCTGCATTGTCCAAAAAATATTTCCCTATGCGATAGATGAAAGCTTTTTATATATTTCACCTATGGTGTACTTGTTCTTGGAAGAAATTCACATAAGGATACTATATCATACTTTCACATTTTTTCTATTTTTGTAATTTCAAAATGTTATTCTTACCACCTGATTTCAGTGCCCACATCTTATGATTTTATTATGCAAAGATTTCCTGTAATTGACTCGATGAGTGTCATGGGGTTGTTTGTGATTGTCTTCTGATAGTCACCTTGTTGGGCAAAGGAAGCCAGCAATTTTAAGGACACTTTGCCAGTTAGTAATAGGTTTGATGACGATGCCGCAACCATAAACAAAAGGACAGATACATGAATGTGGCGTTGCTTGACAGTAGCAATGAATTCTGCTCAAGCCTGTCAGCGAGGGGCCGTCTTAAACTTACTTTGATGTATCGGGTTGAAGGCATCATATTGACTTCAAGATAAAAGCGTTGCTTAATTGCTTTACCATACATTTGTAGAGATATTGTTTCATGTGTATTTACTCCATATTCTTATTACCCCGAAATATTGACTAACTTTATTACGGAAGAGGAGTATAGACTGTAAAAAAATCCAATAGTCAGTGAAACATATTTTATGAATCTCTCAAATGTGGAAAAAACTATTTGGCTAAGAATTATTCTTTATTCGTGGCTCACAATATGGATGCCTAGTTAAAGATGGGTTTTACTCAACAGCTAAAGATAACGTGTTGTATATTTTCAGTAGATCGTTGATGCAATTTCTGTACCAATTTCGATCAAAGATTTTTTCCCAGACATTAACGTCATCTGAGAACCCATTAGTCAGCCTTTTGTCCACAACTTAGCAACTGGACGTCTAACAACCAATTAACTTCTAATTAAAAGATTTTGATAAGAACAGCAATGTAGAATGTCTCAGATTCAATTGACTATACTGTTAATTACTTGTAAAATCAATTCAGCCCTTTTCAGTCGTCTTGTAAATACGTACCGAGGCTTTTGTATCTTTATGGCCTCATTATAAGACATTTTGCTATAATCTGCTGTTTTGGTCCTAATATAATTCTTATCAATATATGATCAATGTAAATGTTTGACAAATATTGAATTTTCTACAACTTGTTTTGTTCCCTTTCACTGTGTTACATTTATGAAATGGTGCCTTTTGTTTCAGAACGGATGTTTAGCCGGATGTGTTACTAACTCTTGTTTAATGACTCCACTTTATGCCAGACGAGCATTTGCATTTTCACAGCTTGGTAACTATACACTTTTACATATCAACATGATTACTGTATAGCGATAAAATGTCCTATTGGTGTATCATTCACAAAATATTTTTGAATTCAGATCACAATAGGGATACTGTAACAGGGGATATATCTCGGCAGTGTTTTAATACATCGGCAAACGAATACCGAAGCAAGAACGAGGAAAGGGAAATTCTAAAATCATAGATCCAAATTCACTGCAATTCACAGCAACACGAATTGAGAAAGTATGAGAAAGACAAAACAAATAAACAAAAAATAAACACGAACGCCACAAAACTAAAGCACAGCACTAGCAGTGTGAACCCCTATAAAAACTGAGGTATCATCAGGTGCTCCGGAAGGGTAAGTATGATCTAGCTGCTCCACGCATGGCACCCGTCACACAGCCAGCCAGATTATGGTTGTTGGAGATTTCTTTTTTGTGACTGATTGGTTAGTGTCATTTTCTAACCCTAGACAAAACCAATTAAAATTCATCGTAAGTGTTACTTCTCTAACCCCTAAACAGTACCAAGGTAAAGTTTGAATATATTAAGTACTTAGTATTCGGACAATAACAAGGACAAGTCTGAATTACAAACTTTCCATCAAAGACAAAACTAAAGATGACAAAGTTATATACAAACAACACAAAAAAACTAAAGCACTGTCAGTGTGAACTCCCACTGAGAACCGGGAGTATCATCAGGTGTTCCGGAAGGGTAAGCAGGATCTGCTCCACGCGTGGCACCGTCACACTGCAAGTGAAAAGTCCGGTTTGTCACAGTCGGTGTTAGTCAGTCCGATAACAAACTCTGGATCTACCCAAAGATATCTTTTCTCATTTGTGAAACAGAAACATTGTAATGGTCTGTCAAATCGTGGTGAGGACCGTAAAACTTCTGTAGTGACAATTGCAACAGGGACTGAATATACCCTTGATGTATAAGTTTTTGAGACAGTAATTTTGCTCTGTTGACAAAATCGCTGTACAAACTACAGGCACGGCAATAGCGAATGAGTTGTGAAATATATACGATTGATGTAAATAGAGCTTTTGCAAAGACATGTAGTAATTTTTGCAAATAGGTTTGAATGCCATGCTATGGACTTTATTTTTTTAAATGATTTGAAAAAAATGTCGATCTACTGACCCCTGGAATCCTACATCTTGGATTTTTTATTATCATTACTGCAAAATAAACAGCTAAGCGAGTCCATCTTCCATGTCTTAAACATGGTATCTGATAAGAGGCAACCTCCCTGGTTTTCCTTGATCCTGTCATTAATACTAACAAAATATAACACATGCCTGACAAAATGGTTCTTTTACAATTCGAAAACACTTAATATGTTCAATCTTATTCGACAGAAATGCATTAAGTAATGACGTTTAAACTAGAAAGGGCAAAAACAACAACTATAAAAAAAAACCAAAAACAAATACAAAAACATAAAACAAAAGAAAAGAGACTCCAAGAAACGCATAATAGAATTAGTTGGTAAAAAAAATGAAAAAAAATATATAATCTTCAGCCATATGACCTTTGCAAAAAGGCACAGCACACACACTGAGTGTACCCAAATATCTCAGATTTTATATAACAGTTTTTCCCCTGTAGAACATTCATGTATTTCATTTCTTCCAGGTGAACACGAAAAGGCTCTAAAAGATGCAGAAAAATGTGTTGTTCTGGACAGTAAAAACCCAGTAAGTATGTAATTAGCTTCAGTAACAGTTGTAAAAACATAATGTTAAGTTTACAATGAATACACAAAAAAGAAAAAGCTAAATTACACGTTTCAAGAGGTTTGCTAGAAGTATATTTTATGAAGTTTTGTCACATGGTACTGAGCTCATCTTTTCAAAATTAATACAGACAACAACTATTTATAGTTTTTTATATATTTTTTGTAGGATGCATACTGTATACGAGCATTAGTTAAAAGTACAATGGATAAAGACAGTTGGGTAAGTATTTCAAGTAAAAGGAGCAAGGAATTGGTGCCTTTAAAAGAACTTAACTTTACAACTATATTCTAAAGCACTGCTGTTTTATAAGTTTTGTTGTAATTTGTTAAAAGGGCAAATTTATATACTATGTAAGCATTTTTGAGACTTTCGAAAAATGCAATGTCTAACCAAGACTTACATTGAACAGCTGTTGGGGAATTCCCTATTTCAGTTTGGATGATGCAGAATGAATATCAATTTATTAGGAATAATTGTTATCGAAGCGCTTTACTGCTCATGCAAAACAACAAAAGCTTTCGAAAATACCGAAACCGAATTAACACGCAGAGGTATGTGACAGGTAAGCTGGTTTCAGTTTATTTATTGTGAAAATTAATATTTAATAATAATTATTTTTGAAACTAATGGGAAGTGGGTTGATTGAGAAAAGTCATATTCAAATTTATTCATAAGGTTTCTTTTTTATGTAATATATTTGTTGTTCATTTAATTGTAGACGTATGCAGGTGAAGGACGTAAAACTGACTTGAATTTTCTGGCAGATGTGGACATTGCTCTTAAGCTGAATTCAAAGCATACGTGTGCCCTTGTATTACGAGTAGCAATGGTAGGTAATAGCTATAATGGATTATGTTCTATTTATTCAGTAATGACAATGAAGCTTTGAGAGATATAAAGAGTACCGATCGATACAAAAATAACCACTGCATAATTTGAATTAGTTTTTAGTTATTTCGTTATATCGTTAAGGACAAACTATTCGTTTCTTGTTAAAGAAGTGTATTTTTGACACATATATATGATTGATATCAAGTAAACATAATCGTGAATGACATGTAATTAGGAAATTCTCTTTTACATTATATGACATTCACTTTTAAATCACGGTGAATGAACAGAGCCAATTTGATATTTTAATATTGTCAAAACAATCTTGCATAATATGTTTAAAAGTGTGAGTAAAATTTGCTTCCTGTTACCAATTCAAATCATTCCTGTATTTGTACGATTCACAAGTACTGGTTCAGGAAAATCCTTTGTATAACAATACCCAAGGGTTATCTGCATCTTGTCTTTCCAAATGGCCTGGAAATAAATACGTTCATCGATACAATAGTGTCAAGACTGAACTCATAACTTTGGACTCTTTGAAGTTATACATTGTTAAACGTGTTGCTTATGATTCTTTGACAGTCAATTTTTGCTTATGGTTCTCTGACAGTCCATTACTGCTTATGATTCTCTGACAGTCCATTCTTGCTTATGATTCTCTGAAGTCTATTATTGCTTATGATTCTCTGAAGTCTATTATTGCTTATGATTCTCTGACAGTCCATTATTGCTTATGATTCTCTGAAGTCCATTATTGCTTATGATTCTCTGACAGTCCATTACTGCTTATGATTCTCTGACAGTCCATTATTGCTTATGATTCTCTGACAGTCCACTATTGCTTATGATTCTCTGACAGTCCATTATTACTTATGATTCTCTGACAGTCCATTATTGCTTATGATTTTCTGAAGTCCATTATTGCTTATGATTCTCTGAAGTCCATTATTGCTTATGATTCTCTGAAGTCCATTATTGCTTATGATTCTCTGAAGTCCATTATTGCTCATGATTCTCTGACAGTCCATTTTTGCTTATGATTCTCTGACAGTTCATTATTGCTTATGATTCTCTGAAGTCCATTATTGCTTATGATTCTCTGACAGTCCATT
>MJUU01043263.1:110619-125408 GCA_002080025.1 Modiolus philippinarum
TTTTATCTTTGCTGACTTCAATTTACAATAACTTATTGGTCGTTTCTGCCACATAACAACAAACTATATTCAAATGTACACACGTCAGCTGTAACCTCTACAAAATACAAACCATATTCAAATGTACGCACTTCAGCTGTAACAACTACAAAAATCAAAACCATCGTCAAATGTACACACTTCAGTGTAACCACTACAAAAATCAAAACCATCGTCAAATGTACATACTTCAGCTGTTACCACTGCAAAATACAAAGCCATCGTAACATTCACATACTTCAGCTGTAACCACCACAAAGTACAAAACCACCGATGTAATCACTACAAAATACAAAACTATCGTCATATGTACATACTTCAGCTGTAACCACTACAAAATACAAAACCATCGTCATATGTACACACTTCAGTTGATATCACTACAAAATACAAAACTTTTATGAACAGATTCAGCTGTAACCACTTCAAAATAGAAAACCATCGGCATATGTAAACACTCCAGCTGTGATCACGACAAATACACAACCATCGTCATATATACACACTTTAGCTGTAATCACTACAAAATACAAAATTATAGTCATATGTTCACACTTCAGCTGTAACCACTACAAAATACAAACCATCGCCATATGTACATACTTCAGCTGTAACCACTACAAAATACAAACCACCGCCATATGTGTACACTTCAGCTGTAACCACTACAAAATACAAACCATTGCCATATGTACATACTACAGTTCTAACCACTACAAAATACAAACCATTGCCATATGTACATACTACAGTTCTAACCACTACAAAATACAAACCATCGCCATATGTACATACTACAGCTGTAACCACAGACAAAAATGCAAAGCTATCGTCATATGTAAAACGTCACTTGTTACCACTACAAAATACAAATCCAACGTCATATGTACATTCTTCAGCAATATCGACTACAAAATACAAAAACTACCGTCAGATATATATACATCAGCCGTAACTACTACAAAATACAAGACCATCGTCATAGGTAAACGCTCAGCATTAGCCAATACAAAATACAAAAAGTTGTCATTTGTACACACATCAGTTGGAATTCCTTCATAACACAAAACTATCGTCATATGTACATACTTCAGCTGTAACCACTAAAAATAAAAAGAAAAGAAAGAAAAAAAAGGTATCGGCATTTGTACGCACTTTGGCTGTAACCTCTACGAAATACAAAACCATCGTCATATGTACACACTACATTATAAAATACAATCCATAGTTATAGGTACTACAGTCTTCAGCTGTGATCACTACAAAATACAAAGCTATCGCCATATGCACATACTTCAGCTGTAACCACTACAAAATACAAACCATCGCCATATGTACACACTTCAGCTGTAACCACTACAAAATACAAACCATCGCCATATGTACATACTTCAGATGTTCCATTTACAAAAAACTATCGTCATTTGTACACACTTCTGCTGTAACCACTACAATGTTCACATTTCAGCTGTAATCACTACAAATACAAGCCATCGTCGTATGTAAACACTTGTCCGTCTCCGAGACAGTATTTGACATCTGTCCTTTCAATGGTGATTTAGTTGTCAGACTGGATAAAGGAATAAACTCCGAAAATTTGGGTCTTTATTCTATTTATTAGTGCTTAAGATCTTAATATTTCTTATATTTTTATTTGTTGATCTCGATGAACGGCAGCTACAAAAATGTTCTTATTCTGCCTTTTTGTATGATGAAATTCACTTCTATTATTGAATAAGAGATGTCTCAGGAATTTCTAAGGAGCATACTTTCTTACGTACATTGAAACATTTGCTCTCTTAAACAGTTTGTTAGAGTCCCCGCCAAATATACTCAGAACACAATATTTTGTGCTTCACACTTGGTCATATGAGAAACAGAATGCACAACTCATACACGATATTTCCGAGTATTGCACTTTAATAAATTGGTACAATTAAAAACATGTCCATGAAATAATATAAAAAATATCTTCCTCTGTTTGTTATATGATTAAATATCATAACCATATTTCCGTGTCATGTTTTGATTAATCATTACAGTAATAAAAGTGTAGAGACTTGGACTTTAACTTATTCTTAATTACCTAACTAAATAAACATTGAAATGGCTCACGAGAAAAAGTCTCTACAAATACAAAGAATAACCAATCACTGATAAAACGCTTTTATTGTCGTTCTTCATCTTGTAGTCATCATGTTAAAGCATTGATTCCTCTTCTATTCCTTGTCATATTCATTTCCCAACTAGTGATTTCTTTAAAAAAAATTTAAACCACGTACCTGAAATTAAACTCAAGCATGATAATAAAATAAACTGTCGATCCATGGACATGATTCTGGTCACTTGTTTATATGAAATGTTTATTTGGTTAAATGATAAAACTATATCTCTTATTTTGCCTATAGTTATTTTTGATAAATGATAGATAAATAATTATCTATGATATCAAAAATGAATACACATATATGTACAATGCCTGATCGGTAATGACAGAATCAAACAAAAAACAAGCCCAAAACACCAGAAAGAAGACAAAAGAACTGCCAAAGTACAAGGAAGCATAGATATATCCACAAAAATATAAAATTCTGTTAAAACCTGATCACAAGATCTCCGCAATGAATGAAATGGTATGTCTTTAGGATAAGCCTCTCTTGTTTTGCATGCATTACCCTCGTGTAAATATGAATTGATTTATTTTGAATGTTAGACATTTTCTGATTGGTTAAAAAGATCAGTTTTATTTCCAATAAACCAAATGATGTTGTTTACGTGACGTCACAAAAGAAATTTCCGAAAACAATTCCCTTTTGAGCATTTACACAGCATTATATTTATATAATAGTTACTTATTTAGAGAGAATTATCACAAGATATAGACTGCCCGAGGGATAGCGATATGGACTGACACGTGGATAATGCCCGAGCCGTAGGCGAGGGTATTATCCATCTGACAGTCTATATCGCTATCCCAAGGGCAGTCTATATCGTGATAATTCTCTCTATATAAGTAACTATTGTGTTTATTTTATTGAAGAACATTCACCATTTATTTTTATCAGTTGAAACCATGCCCTGTTTAAATTCACTCACGTAAAATATTTTAGATTTTTTTTTACCTATCTTTCTTTTTACAATAAAGGGGACAAACAACCCATCTTTAAATCAAAAAGAACAATCTGTACTTGTACTATATACAAAGGTCATAAGAAGTTTTTGCGGAACTGTTATTAATATATTATCTCAAATTTTATTTTGATAATTTTAACTTATCAAAATACAACAGGTGTATAAAAAATTAGCAAATAATGAAAGGTATACTGTTTTGGAAATTTCAATTTTATTTTTGTCACATTTAACACTTCAGTTAGTATGTTTGATGAAAAAACAACTGTATTATGAATACAATGCATTAAGCACAATTGAAGCTACCGGTCAATATCAGAAAATTTGGACCGGTCAATATCGTGATATTGACTGATAGGTAAATACCATAGATTAATGAATACCACCTGATCACCTCTACACCAATCAGGAAAGATTATTTACATCTGATATAAAACAATAAATTATATGGAATGATTATGATTTATTTTGGGTTTATTGACTCATAAACTCAACTTTTTACATAATGCACGTTGCGAATTATTCAAAGTAAAGAGTCAGAAATTGAGTTCGGGTCAATAAACCCAAAAGAAAGGCTATCAATTCCTTAAATGTTTGAAAACAAAGGTTTTCTGTAATAAAGTCCGACTGATTGCTGGATCTATCACAATGTTAACAAGTTACTTGCAATGGGCAAGACGGTTAATTTACATTCCAACTCATTATGACGACTATAAAACTTAAGGGATATTGATTAAAGTAAGTAAGAACCGAACCGTCAGTCTAAAATGAACAATCCAAAGACTATGGCAACGTCGGAAAAAACAAAGACATAACATGAGCATGGCACAGAAAAGAAAATGAAGACACACAAATATACAAAAATGAACAACACGGACCCAATAAAAAAACCATGGGTGAGATCAGGTGCATCGGTAGAATAAGCATCTCCTGACTAACACAAGACACCCGCCGCCGTGTCAGCTTCGGCATTAAAGTCAAATCCGGTAGAGGAAAAACAAACTTTAGTGGCAAAGAGAAAGATCTGTTGTCATCTGGGAAACAGATATCCCATAGTGGTCCACAAGATCTTGATGCCGACCGTAAAACTTCTGTAGTGATGACCTGAAGTTATGGGCAACATATCCTTGCTTAAGTAGCCTATTTGTAAGCAACCGAGCTCTATCAAGGTAGTCACTGTATCGACCACAGGCCCTTGAGTTGGGAGATGTAAACTATATATGCCGGTGCTTTTGGAATGTTGCTACAAAGAAAAGGGAAGTTGACTATTGGAAAAGTGAAGTCATCGCGTTTGTCATATAGCCTAGTTTGTAGTATTCCTCTGTTGTCAATTTCAAGATGAAGGTCAAGGAACGAGGCTGATGTGGAAGTATCTGTAGTATCCTTGATTTCGGGCTTTTTTGGATAGATAAGATGAAGAAAATCACCAAAGCGAGGGTTGTTTAGTGATAAAACATCATCTATATAACGGAAGCTGAAATTAAAGGACAGGGCCAGTTTTTTTTTTATCATATTTCGAAGAAGCCCTTTGATGAATTCAGCTTCATAAGAGTGGAGAAACAGATCGGTTAAAAGAGGTGCACAGTTTGTGCCCATTGGAATTCCTATAGTCTGTTGAAAAACAAGTCCCCCAAACTGGACAAATATATTGTCGATCAGAAACATTTTAATCACTTCTTCCTCTGTATATTTTTTCTGTGACTCTGAGTCGTATTTCACAAAGTATGCTTGTTCTCTGCCTATAACAATGTACTTATATCTTCGTTCGCCGTTCTTGCGGGAGAAACATCTATGAATTAAACCTCTTTCATCCGTGATTTCAGTTGTTCATGAGGAATTGTAGTATAAAGCGTGGAGAAGTCAAAAGTTTTAATGCTGTTACAGTGTGATAATGATCTCCATTTTAAGATGTCAAGCAGATAATTAGAGTTTTTTAATATGACCGTGTACAACCGTTACCGTGAGGGAGTAGCTCCACGGCATGAGGGAGTAGATTTTTGCACAGGAGGGAGTGGAATTTCCCTGCAATTTTTCATAACATTAGTGAAGTTAGCTTCACAAGTTTTTAAAGAACACATATACTTATAAATCATATATGCCACGGAACCTCTCAGTTACTATGCTTGTTGGTTGTGTTATTAGAAATCCAGCTGATGATCACATTTTCTCAAACACCTCGGACTTTTACAGGCGATTGGTACGAACAACTGCTTTTTGACCGTGTACAGCGAAGAAAACCATCAATCAATCATGTTTATACTGGTGCACATCGATAGATTGTCACCATAACAATCCATTTAAGTCATCACATTTATCTTCAAAGGTCATGAAAAATTATTTAATTACATATAAAATACGTGTTACTGTATAACTTAGATTTTCACCGATTTTCTTTAATGCCTAAAGCTTTTTCAAACTTTTATCAATATTTGTCTAATATCTGCACAAATTGATTTTTCACCGTAAAAGGGTCAACCCCTGGAATTCTTTCTTTGAATCCACCAATGCATAAGGCAAATATTTCAATATTTTACTACAGGCAACTTTTATAGTGTTACCAATACACTTATCAAATTGTATCTCGTATGAAATGTTGAATATTAGGCTTACAGATCAAACTATCAAATTTCGATATTTTACACATAGCTGTTACATGAAAAGTTAGTTATTTCCCTGCTTTCAGCCTCTACTGTATTTTTCAAATACCAACGCAAATATATACATACTATGGTGGCCCGATGCGGCCATTTCGCGTTTTTGCGTTTTCTACTTTCATTTTCCACAGAGCGAAAACGAGAAATAGAGAAGGCGAAAACGCGAAAACACGAAAACGCAAAGGCGAAAACACGAAAACGCGAAAGCGAAAACGCGAAAACATGAAGAGAAATTCATTTCGCGTTTTCGTGATTTCGCTTTCGCGTTTTCGCTTTCGCGTTTTCGCCTTCTCGATTTCGCGTTTTCGCTCTGTGGAAAGTGAACGTAGATAACGCGAAAACGCGAAAAACGCGAAATGGCCGCATCGGGCCACCATAACATACAATGTATAATATAGTGTTCTTTCTACAAGCAGAGGGTCTTTAGAAATCTTTTATTCATACACAGCTTTACTAGTTTAAACGACTGTTTTTTTTTTTCCAAATTATCATTATTTAAACAGTTCCCGCAATGATCTACCTGAAAAATTGCTAAGGTTGTTGTTTAACACCAATTAATCAATCAATCAATTAATCAATAGAATCAATCAACTTACCAAGTAAAGGATGATAAGTAAATGACGAATAGAGGAAAGGGAATAAGTAAATGGCAAATAGGGAATAGGGAATACGTAAATAGCGAATAGGGAATAGGAAATAAGTAAATAGCAAATAGGAAATAAGTAAATGACGAATAGGGAATATGGAATAAGTAAATGACAAATTGAGAATGGGGAATAGGAATAAGGGACTTACCATTTAACCTGAAGGGGGGGATTATGGTTTTTTTTTTTCTGGACAGAAAATTTGTTTCGCGCTTCTCGCGAAACAGATTATTTATTTTTTGCACGCGTATCAACAAAATATTTTTTTTCAAAATTAACATTATTTTTTTGGGCAGAAAGCCTCATTCAGAATTTTTTTTTCATCATTTTGGCAGCCAAAATATTTTTTTCACATAAAATCAGATCCAAAATATTTTTTTTAGAAAAAAACCATAGCCCCCCCCCCTTCAAGTTAAATGGTCGGTCCCTAAGTAAATGGCGAATAGATAATAGAGAACAGGAAATAAGTGAATAACGAATAGGGAATGTGGAATATGCAATAAGCAAATAGCGATTATGGCATAGGGAATAGATAAATGACGAATATGGAATAGGAAATAAGAAAATGACAAATAGGAATAGGTAACAGGGAATAAGTAAATGACGAATTGAGAATGGGGAATAGGGAATAAGTAAATGGCGAATATGGAATATGGAATAAGGAATGAGTAAAAAGGGAATAGGGAATAAGCAAATGGCGAATAGGGAATAGAGAATAAAAAAAAATAGCGAATAGAGAATAGGGAATAGGGAAATAGCAAATAGAGAATAAGGAAAAAGTAACCAACTTGACGACTGTAGTATTTTTTTTATTGAATCAATTAATATTCTGCAGCTGATATAGCCAGAAGAGTCAAAGAAGAAGACCAGCAGTAAAAGCTGTATTTGTAGAGACTTTGTCTCGTGTACATTCACTTCATATCCTTTCATTGTTGATCAAAGACGAAACAAATACTGCTACTAACTAATTTACTTCCTAGTTAGGTTAAGATCGACAAGAAATTTGCAATTTTTTTATCATGACAGTAACAATTTCTTTTACTTAAAAACACCAGAAAATTTATCAATGTATTTAGTATATATCAAAGATATGACACGTGTGTATATGATGGCATATTAACAACAGAGTAAACATTTTGCTTTAAATATATCTTAAATTGGAATCCGTGAGACACATTTTTTATGAGAACATTCATAACCTTAAAGGTGTTGCACAACCAAAAATGATTCAGATCCATCAAATTGATATTTTGAGCATGAACGGCGAAATCAAACCAGTAAGTAGAATGAATGCACTGTGATCGGACTACTTCATGCTTGCACCGACATCAATTAATCAAAAGAATCAATCAACGTACCAAGTTAAGGATGACGAATAGGAATGGGGAATAAGTAAATGGCGAATAGGGAACAGGGAATAAGTAAATGACGAATATGGAATAGGGAATAAGTAAATGGCGAATAGGGGAAAGGGAATAAGTAAACAGCAAATAGGGAATAAGTAAAACGCGAACAGGGAATAGGGATAAATAAATGACAAATAGGGAATAGGGAATAAGTAAATGACGAATAGGGGATAGGGAATAAGTAAATGACGAATTGAGAATGGGGAAAAGGGAATAAGTAAATGGGGAATAGGGAATAAGTAAATGGCGAATAGGGAATAGAGAATATGAAATAAGTAAATAGCGAATAGGGAATGTGGAATAGATATTAAGTAAATAGCGAATAAGCAATAGGGAATAAATAAATGACGAATAGGGAATAGGGAATAAGTAAATGACGAATGGGGAATATCGAATAAGGAATGAGTAAATAGCGAACAAGGAAAAGGGAATACGTAAGTAGCGAATAGGAATAGGGAATAAATAAATAGCGAATAGGAAATAGGGAATAGAGAATAACTAAATAGCGAATAGGGAATAGGGAATAGGGAATAAGTAACCAACTTGACGACTGTAGTATATTTGACATTTTCTATTGGATCAATCGATATTCTTCAGTTGCTATATCCAGAAGAGTCAAAGAAGAAAAACAACAGTAAAGCTTTGCTCTATCGCTTGATTTTACCATGTTTTTGTAGAGACTGTCTCGTGTACATTCACTTCATATCCTTTCATTATTGATCCAAGACGCAACAAATACTACTACTAACTAATTTACTTCCTAGTTAGGTTGATATCTTGAAATCGACAAGAAATTTGCAATTTTTAAATCATGACACTAACATTTTCTGTTACTTTAAAAAAAAACACCAGAAAAATTTATTAATTTATTTAGAATATATCAAAGATATGACACGTGTGAATATTATATGATGGCAAATTAACAATATAGCAAACATTTTGCTTATTTCTTAAAATGAAATCCATGAGACACCTTTTTATGAAAACATTCATAACCTTAAAGGTGTTGCAAAACCGAACATGATTCAGATCCACCAAATTGATATTTTTAGCATGAATGGCGCTAGTCTATGGAAAATCAAACCAGTAAGTGGAATGAATGCACTGTGATCGGACTACTTCAAACTTGCACCGACATCTTGGCGTGGGCTAATAAGCTTTATGAGTTAACCAATCGTACATTAAATTTCCGTCCTGTAAAATAGAAACTAAAATATGTGATCAAGTAGGTTTATCTTATGTGACTCTATGAAAGATTTTTCTTTTGGTTTGTAAAATGTTTAGATAGTTTATGGATACTGTGGTAAAATTATCTTACTTTGTAACTAAAGACAACATTTTCAAAGTGTACCTTTTTGTTAGAGAACATGGCCGAATCTGCATTGAGTTTAGCAAACGAGTCTTGTTGCCTTGTCATTCTTAACTATATATTAAAAAACTTTTGGTTTTCAGTTTGGGTGAAAATATTGCTCTTATTTGATCAAAGGGTCAGTAAAGAAAGGCAAAAAAAAGGGATTTGTGTTTAATCTGACATTTGGTATATCAATGATGTACTTGTGACGAATAATCCTGATTTTAGTAATAACATTGACTTTGACTATCCAAAAAGAATTTAAAACCGTTTATGCCAGTCGGAGTGACACTGATTTCAATATTATAAATTTTATCTTTCTCTAGTTGGGTTATATGCCAGATTATTTTCTTATGCTGAAATAAACATTTCGTAGTAGATACATTTTTCTTATTAGTCTCCTCAAATTAGAATGTAAAAATGGATAACAGGAAACACCTACAATGTCTGGAAATTGCAATTTCATGCCATAATCTGCTAAGGAACTACACAGGAAAAACACCAAAAAGACAAACTAAACAACGATAGGAACTCGGGACAGCAGGACTTGTAACCGGCACTAGAAAAAGCCAGCGGTAGGGTTAAACCGGTTTATGGGTACCCAAACCTCCCCTTTATCTGTCCCGTTTCCCTATAGTTGAATAAACATACGAATAAAACGGAATACAAGTAGATTACTAACTCCATGACCACAATCTTGAAAGAAGAGAAGATGGCAATACGTAATTTTGAAAGGTAGGTAAAGGGGTGATTCGCCGCTACATTGCCGGCTGGCTCAAAAAGCCTAGTAGTTCGACTTCGAAAAACATGCTATCAAAGCAAGAGTAGGCAAACATTGAAGTGAGAGAAAATTACAACTGTCACCTTTTATTGGCCCTTACAAAAATAAAATCTTACAACCGATTGCTGATGTATTTTTGTAGACTAAAAATACAAATTCACAACTGATTCCTGATATATTTTTGTGGGCAATTAAACATACTATTTATATAACAGATTGCAATGTATTTTATAAGCCATAACATATTTCAAAACTGATTGCTGATGTATTTCTGTATACTAATTAAATACATCTTTACAACTGATTGCTAAATATACAATTTTACAACTGATTGTTAAGGTATTTGTGTATATGTTGTAGTCTTCCACTAGCTTAAGACACTAGTGCTTTTGTCGGGCAACGGATGACAGTGATTGTAAGAGTACATTGCGAGTTTAATTCATGTGTGTTGACGATCCCGCATCCATCACCAGGAAAGACATGGAAGTAGCGTTGTTCGACATTGAGCAAAGAATTCCGCTCAAACCGGTGATAGTGGCCGTCTTGAGCTTACTATGAGGTATGAGCAAAGCTCATTTTTGAAGGCCTCATGGTGACTTTCAGACGAAGAACAACAGTAAAAGAGTTGTTCCATTACTCGGTTTTACCATATATTTGTACAGACTTTGTTTCATTTGCATTTACTCCATATCCTTTCATTGTTTATTTAAACAAACAAACGATCGAATTAAAAAGAAACATTTTACAACTGATTTCTGATATTTTACCGTAGGCCTTAACCATGCATTTTTTTAACTGATTGTTGTTGTATTTGTATGGGTCATAGAAATGCCATTTTATAACCGATCGCTGATGTATTTCTGTTAAGGAACATGAATGATGTATATTCCGTAAATCGTAAATCTATCATTTAATGTTTAGATTCTATCTGCACTGAAGATACATAAGTTGTCGAAATGGACATATGCAGAAAAAGAATTAACTGTAAGTTCTTTATTTAGTTTTTTACAACTGATTTTTAATGTATTTCCGTTCGTCATAGCAATACCATTTAACAACCGATGTATTTACGTAGGATATAGAAACTAATTCTTGGTGTGTTACTATAAGCCATTATATACCATTTTACAACCGATTGCTTATGTATTATCGTAGGCCATAAAATGTCTTATAACTGAAGTATTTCTGTAGACAAAGAAAAAAAAACAAAACCAAACAAAAAAAAAAAAAAAGAAAAAAACAAAAAAAAACAGCAAACAATTTTTATCTAAAAAAAACAAAACAAAAAAAAAACCAACAAAATAACCCAAAAAACAAAAAACCAACATTTTATCACTAATTGCTGATGTACTTTTTTGTAAGCTTATAATTCGACATTTTATTTAGTATTTCCGTAGGTAAGAAATGTTATTCAACAACTGATTGATGATGTTTTTCTGTAAGCCAAAAATACCACAGTACAACTGATCACCGATGTATTTCTATGTGGGCACAGACCAAATGCGCATTTAATCTTGTACTTGTAGGCACAAAATTATCGTTTTACAATTGATTACTGATGTATTTCTGTGTGCTAAAATATCATTTTCCAACTGATTTAAGTTATTTATTTCTCTAGGTCAAACATACTATTTTACAACTAATTACTGTTTTTTTCGCAGGCCAGTGTACTTCTGTAGGCCAAAAAATACCACTTTACAAAACTGATTGCCGATAAACATTTTTTCACCTGATTGCTGATATATTTCTGTAAGCCAAAAATACCATTTTACAACTGATCGGTGATGATGATCAATGTATTTCTGCATGCCATAAAAATACCATTTTACAACTGATCGGTGATGAGGATCAATGTATTTCTGCATGCCATAAAAATATCATTTTACAACTGATTGGTGATGATGATCAATGTATTTCTGCATGCCATAAAAATATCATTTTACAACTGATCTTTGATGTATTTCCATTTGCCATAAAAATACCATTTTACAACTGAATGCTGATGTATTTCCGTATGCAACAAAAATACCAACAAATCATTTTAGTTATGGATTTCTGTAGGCCAAAATTAAACATTTTACAGCTGATTATTATTGTTATTTCGTAGCCCATAACTGATTGCTAGTAAACTTCCGTAAGACATGAAAATTTTGTTTTACAACTGATAGCTAAGTGATATCTAACGTATTTTTGTACGTCATGAAAACGTCATTTTTAATGACTGCTGATGTTTCTCTGTATGCCCAATAATTTTTGTCTTCACGAAAGAATAATAACAATCTGTGGCCACCATAGTTGCTTTAAATGACCTGACCGAAGGTGTTAAGTTTTCAGGAACACCTAATCATACTCATGGTCGTATCAGCAGTGTTTTATTTTGTTTCTTTTTTCATGCAGTTGTTTATAGATTTCAAAAATTCTATTCATTCAATTGCTGTGCAAATCAATTGCCACTTCAAATATTTAGAAAATTTTCCTCCTTGTTTTATAGATGGGCATGTTTAAAACAATGCATTTTGTTTTTTTTCCAATAAAATTGTTGAGCAATGTTGATCAATAATGAGGCTTGTTTAGGGGAGTCCCAATATCCCATATCCCAGTAAGTCTGGACGAAAATATTCATTTGAAAATTGAAGATATCCCAATAATTATTGAAATATCTCGTTTTCCATTGTCAAAATATCCCATATCCCGGTACTTTTTGTCTCAAATATCCCATATCCCATTAACAAAAGTGGTAAATATCCCGTATCCCAATATACCCAAAACAAGCCTCAATAATATGACGCTACATTTTCATAAATATGTGTATGTTCAATTTCTTTCAATACAAAAATATTGTATTTTTATAATTTCTTACGTATGTTATGTATCTTGTTGGAACAGAAAATACAGTAAATCCCGACAGCTATCGCACAAGTAGCAGCTACACTTAATGTTACAGCTACAACAATCATTTCTGTCTTGTGCCTGTATATAAAATAGGATATATATCACATTATTTTGATATTTAGTTATTTGTATAATATGATCAATGTCCTGTGTAAAAAAAGATTCATAATATATAGAGAATATACTATGCTTTCCGACAATATAAGAAAAATACTAATGAACTGGTATTTGTTCTAATAAACAGCTGCGCCAAGTCGCATGATACGCCCGTCGTCTCCCCTTCAAACTTTTGGTTATTTAGGCAAAGGGTTCTCAATTTAAAAAGTACTTTTAACTGGCTAATTAAGCTTAATATCTCTTTAATAAACCCATCTGCAAAGTCTGAAGTGAACCGATGAAAGGGTGTGACATGTAAAAAATTGCCTTAAAATTGATAAAAATTGCCTTAAAAAAGTCCCATAATTCTTGCAAGAAAAATTGAAATATCACGAAAAAGTATATAGATAATGAACCCATCATACCCAATATTTCTACAAAGTTTGAAGTGAATTGGTCAAAGGGTTGTCAAGTTAGAGCACGACATGTAAAAAATTGCCTTAAAATTGACGAATAAAGTCCCATAACTCTTGCAAGAAAAATCGAAACGTCACGAAAAAGTATACAGATCAAGATCCCATCATATCCAATATCTCTACAAAGTTTGAAGTGAATTGATCAAAGGGTTGTCTAGTTAGAGCGCGACATGTAAAAAAATGCCTTAAAATTGACGAATTAAGTCCCATAACTCTTGCAAGAAAAATCGAAATGTCACGAAAAAGTATACAGATCGTGAACCCATCATAGCCAATATCTCTACAAAGTTTGAAGTGAATTGGTCAAAAGGTTGTCTAGTTAGAGCGCGACATGTAAAAAATTGCCTTAAAATCGACGAATAAAGTCCCATAACTCTCGCAAGAAAAATCGAAATTTCACGAAAAAGTATACAGATCGTGAAGTCATCATATCCAACTTCTCTACAAGGTTTGAAGTGAATTGGCAAAAGGGTTGTCAAGTTAGAGCGCGACATATGAAACGGACGGACAGACGGACAGACAGACGGACGGACAGACGGACGGACGGACGGACGGACAATCGGTATACCATAATACGTCCGTCATTAGACGGGCGTATAAAAACACTTAAAAAACAAATTTTACACATATGTAACAAGAGAATATCCAACTATGTGTATAACAATAAATAATCATTATTCGGAAACACATATACTTCTGTGTTGTACCTTAATTATCTGTCTTTATTGAATTTAATCAAAATCGGTTTCACCAATTAATGCTTCAATTAACAAACAATACAAAATATAACCTTTCTGTAACGTGCGCTCCCGTTACGATGGCGTAAAGCATACCAAATGACAGGTTGAGGTCTAAGTGTCCGTGTATTATAAGCAATTAATTAAGTTTTTTTTTCATTCTTCCATTTTTTTCAGCATTTCTACAGAATACTTGCCAGAAGCTATTTAAATGGCAAAAATTATAAAGTACAAATAAGAAATACGTCTTATGCGTGAATCAGATGTGGATTCTTAAAAAATTCCAAAGATATCCTTGAAACAGTTTCGCATACTGCAATAGCATTCAAACTTTCGATTTTTCTACCCTGTATACAACTCTTCCCCATAATAAACTTAAAATTGTAATTTCCGATCTGATACATCAATGTTTCTGTACCAAAAACGGAGAACGCATGTATTCCTATCTGGTAATAGGAAAAGAAAAAACATATTTTGTAAAGAACCACACTGAGTCAAACAAGAAATACAGTGAAAATGACGTGATTAAGATGCTTGAATTTTTGATCGACAACATTTTTGTTGAATGTGGAGGCCGTGTTTTT
>MJUU01043263.1:125821-136471 GCA_002080025.1 Modiolus philippinarum
AATGTCAGTGTCACAAATAAAAACTGACATTTTCAGCTAGATTCGCGTCTTCCCTGATTTGACATTACCGGTTTTGACTTTACCCTGGATTGACCCACTGACAGTTTGACGGGTGCTGTGCACAGAACAGGACATGCTTACCCTTCCGGGGCACCTGATGTCACTCTTGTTTATTGGGAGTTCACACTGTTAGTGCTTTAGTTTTTGTGTTGTATATGTAATGTTCGTGTGTTTTGTGGGCATGTGGTGTCTTTGGTCTTCCGTCTTTTGGTGTTCTTGCTTTTGCCTTGTCTCTGGACTTTGATTTGTGTAATCTTGTGCTTTGTTCCTTCGGTATTCTACTGCCGTTGTTTTGTAAGTATAACCAGAAACACGTCATTACATCCAAACAACTTACGAAGTTTTTGTGCAGCAAGTGTTGCCGCAACATCCAGTATCGCATACAAATTTAGTTTTAGCTAAATAATTAACTGTTCCATCTTGGTTATGAGGACATATATCTCCAGATAATACTGAAAAAATGAAAACAGAGTTAAAATTATCATGCTTTTGTTTGATTATCAGATTTACAGATATATTGTACTCAAACATTTTAGTTAAGTAGTTAAAAGTATAAAACTTGAACTAAACTAAGAGCTAAACAATTAAAGTGACCCATAAAAGAAACAATTCGGACCACAATTTTACATAAATATTCAGTTGAACGTATGGGTAGTGAACTTCAAAGACGAATATGCTTCGAAAACTCTTGTTGGTAGTAGTATAAAGAAAAACTGGCCATAGTCCAAAATCATATGTCTGTCATAGAAACTAAAAAAAATGCCTTTTGATACTCAACAATGTATAAAGTAATAATATACAGATAAAACATTTCTGCAAATCATTTAGTGTTAACTGTTACGGTCTTGTGTAAATGTTACATTATACTGTTCTCTGATACTGTCTGTCACTTCTGAAATAAACCATGATTTTTTTTAACCAAACCCTTCGGGGAAGTTAAGCTTTGATTTGTTTTCTTCTTTAGTGTGACAGTATGGTCCCCTTCCTGTTCAAGCGACAGTGGCCTTGTAGTAAGTAGTCTATCTGAATTTGGTTATATTCGTATGTATATTATACTACATGGAAATGGGTAAGAGAAATGGGAGGTTTTTGAGACCTTACATCGATTTAATTTTACAACTGGTTTTTGCTAGTTTTGGTACGTCTGTGACGTGTTCGTTTGTCTTTTGTCTTTCATTTGTGTTTTTGTTTTACAGTTTTCTGGTGGATTGTGGCTTGTGACATGTAGGTCTGGTTCTTGTTATCTGGTGGATTGTGGCTGGTGAAATGTAGGTCTGGTTCTTGGTATCTGGTGGATTGTGGCTTGTGACATGTAGGTCTGGTTCTTGTTATCTGGTGGATTGTGGCTTGTGACATGTAGGTCTGGTTCTTGTTATCTGGTGGATTTTGGCTGGTGACATGTAGGTCTGGTTCTTGTTATCTGGTGGATTGTGGCTTGTGACATGTAGGTCTGGTTCTTGTTATCTGGTGGATTGTGGCTTGTGACATAAAGGTCTGGTTCTTGTTATCTGGTGGATTGTGGCTTGTGACATGTAGGTCTGGTTCTTGTTATCTGGTGGATTGTGGCTTGTGACATGTAGGTCTGGTTCTTGTTGTCTTTTTAACTTACTTCTGGGGTTATGATATATTTTAGTTTGAACTGAAGGTGACACAAATTACCTTGGCAAGCCAGATAAAAATTCCAATCTTATTTTATAAAATCTGCCTCATTTTAAAGAATACGTTTTCATTAATAAGATATTGTTTTGTCTAGATAGTCATACTGTATAAAAAAGATGACTGGATTACCACAGGGTGAGAAGTAATGATTCCGAGCCCAGTCTGTCAGTCCATGTACTAATTTCCTAGCTTGGAATGGATATATATTTTTAATTCACCTCTCTAAAATGTATAAAAATTGTGGATGATAAGGAGTATATCTATCTTGCATAGCTCTGTCCTATGCATGTCTCTGGCATAATTTTTGGTACGTTTTTGCATGTATATCCGATTTGGAACCTTTTCGTTTTTGTTTTGGCGTCTAATATTTTGTCATTGTCTGGCGCAATACGCATATTGCTTACTGGGGTTAAGATTATTGATTACATAGTATCATTGAGCACTTTTAAGAGTCATACATAAAATGATTAAGTTTTAATTGAACACAAGTGCATTACAATAAAATGAAAATTGGCAAAATGACGTACCTGAAATAATTTGTAAAAATGAAACAAGTATAATCTTTCTGTCCACAAAGGCCATGACAAATGTATGATATCAAGTAAAATTATACTAGATATCATATCTGATAGCTGATATATTAACCATGAAATAATTGACTTTATAAACAAATAATAACATTTATTTAATCATTCGCAAATTCGTACTGTTTCAAATGTGCAGAGTATACGGAATTATTTGGTCCATATGTCTTGGCTGTTTTTTTAGATCTTCAAAATACGTTTTCGAAAGTTTAACGTGTATCTTTTAGATGTTAATGTTATTGGGATGTGTCTTTTTTCTTTTTGGTGTAACTATTACCGTTTAAAAAGTAATACATACAGTTGGATGTAGTCACAACTCTAACAAAGTTAACTTAGAACTGTTCTAATGACTGCACTTAGTTATAGAACGGCTCTAGAACAGTTCTAAAAGCAGTCATAAAAATTATTTTGTAGAATTGTCCTAAAAACGGTCATTGTCAAGAACAGTTCTGAAAACGGTCAAAGCGTGTTCTAAAAGCAGTTATCGCTAAGAACTGTTTTGATTCAGAATTAATTATTAATTACCCAGAAATCAATGAGATACTTATAATAATGTTTATATAACATACAGACTAGAAGACTTAGTATTTGTGACGGATTAAAATTCGCCCAAATCTCCAAAATTTTTATTAAAAAAAGATAAGGAACTATCAACTGCAGGTGGCGATTCTCTCTGTATTTTAATCGAAACAATGCATGAAAATTGACAAAAACAGGGCAAAAAGGTATTTTCTGTCACCGATACAATATTGAAGCCCGCAATCATGAAACTTCCGGAAATTTGACTAAAAATATATATGGCAAAAGTGAAAGCTTATGTATTCGATATAATATCGAAGCCCACAATCAAGAAACTTCCTGTAATTTTGACTAAAAATACATGGCAAAAGGGACAATTTCCGTATTCGATATAATATCTAACCTATAATTAAAGGTAATAAAGGACAAAATATGCAAAGTAAAAAATAATAAATAATACGTTCTGGCAGGACCATTATTTTGGTTTTCCGTCCGGTTGCCTCATAGTTGAAGCCATAAGGTAGAAAATATGACCTTTCTCTCTGTTCCTTTCTTGTGATTTCTAGCCAAACTTCCTGTTATTTGACTTAAAGTACATGGGGAAAGGGACAATTTGTGTATTGGATGTAATTTCAAAGCCCGAAATCATGAAACTTTCTGTAATTTGACAAAGAATATATATGGCAATAGTGACAATTTCTGTATTCGACATAATATCGAAGCCTGCAATCATGAAACTTCCTGTAATTTTGACTAAAAAAGGCAAAAGGGACAATTTCTGTATTCGATATAAAATAAGATGTGCGCAGTCATGAAACTCACTGTAATTTGACTCAAACCATGTAGCAAAATAACAATTTCTGTAATCGATATAATATCGATGCCCGCAATCACGAAACTTCTTGTAATTTTATCAAAATCATATGTAAAAAGGTGCATTTTCTGCAATCGACATAAAATCCATGTCCATCATGAAAAAAACTTAAAAACATATGGAAAAAGGACAATTTATGCATTCGTTATAATATTGATGCCCGAAAACATGAAACTTAATGTAATTTGTCTGAAAATAAATGCTTAAATGGACGATGTCTATATTGCATATAATATGAATGCCGCAATCATAAAAATTCCTTAAACTTTTTTTAAAAATATATGACAAAGGGAAAATTTCTATATTTGATATATTACTGATGCTGACAATTATTGAAACTACCTGTTATTTTACTGAAAACATATGACAAAAGGGACAATAATCTTAATCGATATAATATTGATGCAAGCAATAATGAAACTCCATGTAATTTGACTCAAATTAAAATATTGCAAAAGGGACAATTTCTGTAATCGAAATAATGTCGATGCCTGCAATCATGAAACTTCCTGTAATGTTACCCCAAAATATATGGCAAAAGGGACATTTTCTGCAATTGATATAATATTGATGGCCACAATCATGCAACTTCCTGTAATTTTATCAAAAAACATACGGCAAAATGAAAAATGATTTGTATTCAACATAATATTGATGCCAGCAATCGTGAAAATTCCCGTAATTTGACCGAAATCACACTTGTGAAAAAATGGCAAAAGGGACAATTTCTCAATTCTCGATGCCTGCAAGAATAAAATGTATAAGGAAAAGGTAATTTTGCATTCAATACAGAATTACCACATGAATCCGATCGTCACAAAGAAAGCCCTTATCATGACCCTTAGGGGACTGTTCTACCCCACATATAGAAACTTTAAGCACTACTAGTGTTTGACCACTTTTAGAATTGTTTTAAGTTAACTTAGAGCTGTGACCGTTTTTATGACTACTTTTACAACTATGACAGCTTATATAACATATCCACGCAGAACCAATTATGACCGCTTTTAATACTGCTCTAAGTTAACTTAGAAACAATTCTCAGCTAACTTAGAGATAACTTGGACGAGAGGTTATGTCTGCACCCAACTGTATGTGCTGCACATGGAATCATAGATTTCTTGAACACATCTCAAATCAGTTATGTTTAATAAATGCGATATTTATTAAGTATATAGATTCACGGAAAAAGAACAAAGGTAAAAAAAAAATTAATAAAATAAATAAAAAAAAACAAGAAGAGGGAAAAGATTACAATTCCTGCCAACTACCCTTTTTGTGTGTGTGTGTGGGGGGGATCCTGCCAAGAGAGCATCAAATGACAAACAAGAGAGCAATTAATGTTTCCTTTCGAAATAAAACTGATGTCACGGAGATGCTGAAAAGCTGTATTTGTGGCCCCTTTTATAGGTTTTATGATACCATTGTAGTTGCCTCACGCGTCTAAACCCCGATGACCATTCTACATATGTGTAGAATAACAACGCTATATAACTATCTATGGTTCTTCCATCTTCGCTAGCCAAGGGTTACGATCCGCTCCTCTGAAGATGAGAGGAGCGAATCGTAACCCTTGGCTAGCGAAGATGTGGTTCTTCATAAGTGAAATGCTAATTTTTAATTTATGGACCTTCAAATAAAAGCCTTTAACAACAAACTATTTGTATCCAATATGTGTTATTTCCTGACATTTAAAATGATTTTCTTTTTTGAAATAAACTCAATAAACAACTAAGACATTTCTTTTTTCAGATTTCTTAGTTGTTGAGTTACGGGCTGTCAACTAAACAACAGTAAAGATGTCTATATTTTCTAACCTACACTGTGTCATGAAAAAGCTTCAGCTGCACTCAGTGATAATTTAACTCTTTCAGCCTGTCATTAATTTGACAATTATAAAATTTTAATATCATGAAATGAATCATTTTACACAGAAAAACGTGACACATAAATAGCTTTAATCGCCATAATTAAGCATTAACATTTTAACCCACAACGCAGCGTTTTACTATAAGATAAAACCTCTCTCTTGGAGTGATCGTAAGCTTGTTTCAATAATATATTACTTTCAAAAATGAATTCCATGGCAGTAGGTTTACTTGTGTGGATCTTGTTTCAGATGAATTTTCTAAAATCCAGAGCGAGTTGTTATGACGAAAACGGAGATGCTAAGCAATGTATGCCACAGTCTGTGAATGCAGCGTATGGATTACCGGTAGTAGCGACAAATACCTGTGGCGAAAACGGTGTAACAGAGTTTTGTCAAATAATGAAAAGAGAATGCCAAACTTGCGATGCAAACAATGCCGAACTCAGCCATGGTACAACATTCTTAACAGATTTTGATAGAAGAACATCATGGCAGTCTGAAACCATGCTTGAAGGAATAAATTATCCAAATGTTGTGAATCTTACACTAGATTTCCGTAAGTACATAATATGAATAGATCAAAAGCATGGCTAGTTAAAAACTTTCATTTAACGACTAACAGAATAAGACATAAGTGAAATTTAAGTCCATAGCTTTTATGCAATTTTCTTACAATTGTAAAAACAGCCGATCCTATCGTTAAAAGTTATATGGAATGCGTTTACTATTTAAACTAGGGATTGATCACAATTCACAAAGTACATACAAAAGAGTTTCATTTGACAAAGATAAAAATCCTTTCCAATCACAGATCATTCATGTTCTCTTTGAATATTCAATCTAAAAATAAAAACAAAGAACTGCCATACGTGTACCAAAATTACACAAAAATCCATATAAGGAAAAATACATCATTGAATATTCATCTCGTTCAACTACTGAACTGTCTATTGAACTAATTAAAATGTTGTCAGCAGTCAAAGACAGGCATCAAGCATGCTGTGAAACTATTCATTTCAAAAGTGACATAAAAACAACGACAGTAGAATACCGAAGGAACAAGGGAAGTAAAATCAAAATCTGAAGACATGGGAAAACGGCAACAGAGAAAAACAAAGACAAAACCAGGACGTGAGACAGCCACAAGGCACGGAAATAAAAAGACGACATTAAGAACTAAAGCACTCATATTGTGAACTCCCATTAAAACCGGGAGTGACATCAGGTGCTCCGGAAGGGTAAGCATGCCCTGTTCCGCTTAATCACATGCGGATATTAAAAAATTCAAGAATTTATTTGAAAATCTTCAATCCCATTCATTTTCTGAAATACATTCTCTAAAAACTTTTGATTTTTCGACACTCTAAACCAGGCTTCCTCGTGATATAATAAAATCACGAATCATAGGTATCAATCATAAAGCCTTTGTCGCTTAAAATAAATGTTATATTTATTGAATTTATATTAATTTATTAGATTATAAATCCACATTTTCCCCAAAAATCAGTTTGAAAGGAAAAGTATGCTACGATGAGAATAGGTGTGCACTTACTTGATTTTATTATTGATAATGTATTTGTCCTTTTTGAAGGTTTTATATATCAACAGCAAGTTGGTATACCAATGGGCACGAATTGTGCTCCTCTACTCGCAGACACTTTTTCATATTCCGATAAGACTGAATTTCTTCAGGGACTCGTGAAAGATCATAAAATAAAAGATGCTAGATCCTTCAATCTCACTTATACATATATCGATGATGGTCTTTCAATTAATAACGCATCTTTTGCCAAATGGATCCAGTCAATATATACTCCAGAACTAGACACCAGATTTACATCATTTTTTAAACTTACATCTCGAATTTAACGAAAATGTTAATTTCAGTACTAACATTTACGAGAAAAGAAACGATTTTATATCAAAATTATCAATTTCCCTAACATGGATAGCAATATTCCAACTTCTCCTGCTTACGGAGTATATGTTTCACAATTGATGCGTTACCCCGGGAGCTAGCACAGGTTATACAGACTTTCTCATTAGAAATAAGTTATTTTCGTGACCGTCTTATTAATCAAGGCTAAAAAAATCCATCTAGAACGATCATTAAAAAGTTCTTTTACTGAAACAACGGCAGTACAATACCGATGGAACAAAGGGGTGTTATTTACAAAAAATCGAAGTCTAAAGACATATGTCTAAAACGAGAACACAGAAAACAATGACGTTAGACAGATACAAAACACAGAAATAAAAACACAAATTTCAAAACCAATGCACCTACAGTGTGATCTCCCATGAAACTAAGAGTGATATCAGGTGCTTCGGAAGGGTAAGCATGTCCTGAAATGAGACAATTGTGGAAAAATTTGAAGTTTAAGACCGAACTGTGATTCAGGATTCTTCCTTCACTTAATACTGGGATGATCATTTCTTTTTACTGTCTACAACCTTTCAACAGCAATGGAAGGGGATATTTTGCGCGCCATGAAACCGGTTTAACCCACAGTTTCTTTTGAAATGCCTGTACCAAGCCAGGTCCATTGCCGTCTACAATTTTCAGGTGAATTTCCACCTGCTATTGGACTTTTGCTCTTGACAATTATGTTCGGAAATTTTGTTTTATACCCATTTACATTTACATGATCACGTTATTCCTCCAAAACCATAACTGTTTGTGCTTGTTCGGCTTTATTTACTATCCAAAAGAATGATCATAAAATGATCTATTTATTTAGAAGAAGCAGTTAAATATTTGTTATTTATCACCAACTCTAGCTATATTTCAGATATTTACTGGATAAATATTGGAAATGTCTAATTTTATTCTGTAAAATAACTTTCGAGAATGATATACATATATTGCAGTAAATACATTAAATTAACCACTAACACTCGTCTCCACATGTACCCACCTATAAATACCAAGGCAAAAATAAAAAAACAAACAAACAAACAAACAAAATAAAAAACCAAACAAACAAACGCATGGAATTTTTCAGAGTTTAGTATATACAACACATAAATTACAATGAAAAGGTGAATTACAGCTGTAGACTTGTTGTATCGAATTAAAGATATGAAAGAAAGCTTAATGTGAAAAGATCAAGGGTAATCTAAAATACAGATAACGCAATGATTCACCACGCCAGAAAAAAGAAATTAAGAGGCAAAGTAGAAAATTATTCTTTTTTTTTATATCTATTGTTCAAAAAAGTCTTTCCATTATAAAGCTCCAAAGGCCCTGTCAAACTACAACTTTCTAGCCAACGCGTGCCGACGTTCGAGAATTTTTGTAAAACCTTGGCATGCTTTGTAGAAATTCTGGAAATTCTCTTGCTGGACACATTCATAGTGTCAAACTTCCTACCTACAACTAGCTGCAGCGCTCACAAAACGTGTAACAACGTATTGCAGCGTGTCAAAAGCTTTTCAATTACGTGTTTGACTCATGTCGAACGCATGCGCAACGACTACCACGCATACATCGAACGTCTGCATACTGCATTTTCACAATCATTTGTGTATGATTTCTTTCATTGTCTTGCCATTAACCTTCCCCCAATGTCTTGTCTTGTCATTTTATCTATTTTTATTTATTCATTGTATGTACACATAATAGCCTTGCTTTGTCCGTCTCGTCCAAGACATTTTTTAAAAAAAATTCAGATTAAGATTTTTGCATTTTTGTACTCTTTCTTTCCAAGACCTAGACCTTATATAGAAAGTAAGTGAGAAATGAAAACGAAAAAGCGAATAATCCAAGGATAAAGTCAACAACAATGTTATATTAGCAAGTTTTAGGATCAAAATATCGCCATGTTATTTTAACGGTTATTAGTAAACTGAAATCGTGATGAATCAGGTTCGGGAAGGACTAAATTGGCGATTTTTAGGCATGTTTAAAACTTTAATAGAACATAAATGAAATCTAAAAAGCTAAAACTGTCTGTCAAAATGGTAGTAATCAACAGTACCTTACCCTATGCATTTTTTTATTGACATAAACACACATTTCGTCATATGTTGGTACGATAGTTATCTTTTTCTCATTATTTGTTATGATATACCCATGGATATGAACAAATATTGTCAGAAGAATCTGAATGATAATTTCTATTATATAGTCTTTCTTTGGTGTATTTGACAAAAAAAAAAAAAAAAAAAAAAAAAAAAAAAACNCGTGTTTTTCGTGCACGTGAAGGATCAAGCAACGTAAATTTTGGTTAGAGTGAATGATTGACTTGACAGAGCCAATGACAATCTTCTGATGCAAAGTATTTAACCATGTAGTGACTCTAATCATTTTAAAAAAATAACATATGATGGTGTACACAAATAATATTACTTAATCTAATTAATCATCTCATGTTTTAATTCCGCAGTAAGGGACCGACCATTTAACTTGAAAAAGAAAAAGGAGTGGGGTGAAGCTGATTTTATGTGAAAAAAATATTTTGGCTGCAAAGAATATTTTGGCTGCAAAGATGATGAAAATTATTCTGAAGGAGGCTTTCTGTCCAAAAAAAATAATACTAATTTTGAAAAAAAAAATTTAGTTGATACAAATTGAAGCAGGAAAACAATAATTATTGTCTGTGCTGAAAAAAAACCATACCCCACCCCCTTAAAATTAAATGGTCAGTCCCTAAATGATACCAGACTAAGAGGTCATTATCTATAAAGTACAATATTATTATACATGTTATATTTATTATTTGAAAGCATATTATTGGCATTGCGCCATTAGCTGTACAGTTATTTCTTGCTACCGAAAACATATTTCGATCCCTATCTATCTTTTGAAACGGTTTGAGAAACTTTTGTTAAAACCCTCTTGCATAGCTCTGTCCTTAGCTGATTTTGGCTTTCCTATTTAGATCCTATTGGTAATCTATTCTTTATCAGCTTTTACACATATTTCGGTTCATGGATTTCCAAATGTTTTGATTTGATCTGCACTGATGAGACATAACTTGTCGAAATGCCCATCTTCACGAAAAACTCATTTATCATAACAAGGACAAAAAAAACCAGCAAAAATTGTTCAAATCAATTTGCAGGGTGCTGGATAGGCATCT
>MJUU01043264.1:9018-22790 GCA_002080025.1 Modiolus philippinarum
CCGACTTTGCGAAGCCTCTAGCAAGGTCCAGCCTACATTAGCCAAGTTGGTCCAAACCGGTATTTTTCGATGTAGGGTACCCTCTATGGAACAGCGTCCGAATTTTTCGTACGGGTCTAGGGATCATACGCTATGGCTTAAATGAAAGCTATTACATGTACCTACCTGCCCTATAAGGCCCAACTTTGCGAAGCCCCTAGAAAGGTCCAGCCGACATTACCAAAGTTGGTCCAAATTGCCGTTTTCACTATAAGAACCTAGGGTACCCTCCGTAAATTCGGTCCCAAAAATTTCGTACGGGTCCTGGGATCATACGCTTTAGCTCAAGGTCCAGCCCACATTAGCCAAGTTGGTCCGAATCGGTATTTTTCTATGTAGGGTACCCTCTATGAAACAGCGTCCGAATTTTTCGTACGGGTCTAGGGATCATACGCTATAGCTCAAATGAAAGGTGAGGGTATAACTGTGATTTACTCCTTGGATCTTAGGGTAGAATGTCAGTCTAAATATTTCACAAAAAATCATCCTGGTGAGCATCACTAATTATGACATTTCTACTCATTATCTCCCCTTAATGGCCAATAGTATCTTATAAATCAATACTCCACTACAAAATAGATTTATCTGGCTGGAATTTTTTCTTTTAGAATATTCATTTTTACTGGCACCAAGATTAAATTATTTATTTACAAAATCGCGCAACAACCCCAACCCCTTTGAAAATCAAAAAATAGTCCTCTTAGTTACATTAAAGAATAACATACGTATTTTTAACTTCCTTGATAAATTCATGTGTGTTCCTTTCTTTGTATTTGGACTGTTGACCTTTAAAAGATGACGACAATTTAATAAAGTAAAATTTGGTAAATCAATCTTAGTAATTGTGTACATAATAACCAGTTTTTTACATAATTACGCCACGTTATTCAAGATTTTAAAAAGTATATGTCCTGTCGGATGCAACGTAGACACCATAAAATATAAAATTCGTAATTATAAATAGAACGGGTCATAGCACGGACCTCCAAGAGAGCACCATATTAGCTGGTTTAATTGAGAATCAATAGAACACACATCTACCCTTATTTTAATTAAAATCTTTATTCTTTTATCATTTTTATTGATCTGTATACAAATTTACAAGAAATTGACCGAACGCTTCCTTTCTTATTGTGGGCTGGCTTATTGTCGGCTAGCGGTTATTGTCGGCTGTTATTGTGGGCTAGCTTCAGACTAGTACTGTATCCCCATAAAGTAGAAAACATAACGGATAAAGACAGAGATCTTTTCTTAAATGTACATCTGCATTTGCATGTATTCATTTGCATGTGTTCGGAATTCTGTGACCTTTATCTACCAGAAATATTTTATAAAAAGTAATTTTATCTATTCAAGATTTTTCTGTATCAACATTCCTAACCTTTATACTACATTACCGCATACACTCATCAAAGAGAAATTTTCGTATTTAATCAAATGGTCCTTCAAAAAATCAGGATGCAAGTACATTTGTTGCAATACACTTTAATCGTTCTTCAGTGACGACAAACATGACAAATATACCAACTGGACTTGTCAGGATATGATAAAAGCTTTAAATTTTCTTCTTGATAATATTTTTGTTCGTTTCGGTGATACAGTCTATCAGCAAAAAATAGGTATTTCTATGAGTACCAACTGTGCACCTCTTATAGCAGATTTATTTCTTTATTGCTACGAGTCACAATTCATGGCAAAAATTCAAAAAGACCCTTCTAAACAGCATTTAGTGGATAATATAAATTCAACAATACATATAGATATTTGGACGATATTTTGGCTTTAAATAAACCTGAATTTTTCTAACTTTACAGATAAAATTGATCCTGCAGAACTTACTGTAAATAAATCCAATAGCAGCAGTGATTATACTCCTTTTCTTGATCTTGATATATCAATAAATCAAGGAAAGTTAAACACTAAGGTTTATGATAAAAGGGATGATTTCTCATTCCCTATAGTCAATTTCCCCCATCTCGACGGCGATGTTCCGTTTACCCCTTCTTACGGGGTCTACATTTCACAACTTGTTCGATATGCACGAGTTTCTAGTAATGTTTCTGACTTCAACGACCGAAATCTTTGTCTCACTGAAAAACTTCTGCATCAAGGGTTTAAATATCATAAATTGATAAAAAACATTCTTTAAATTTTATAATAGATACATTGACTTATTAAGAAAATTTGGTTCTACATGCAGGGCTCTTATACATTAGGGCATTTCACATCCAAACTTCTATGGCAATATCATTTACAAAGCGCATAAATTCAAAAATTGTCCTTCCAAACTTATTAATCCGTTGAACAAACTTATTCATAAAGGATATAAATTGTTGTTGAATTTTTACTTCTGGTTTTTGTTGGCAAAAATATTGATCATCTCCTAAATGCTTTACACCATAAATAAATTTAAACAATTTTTCATATTGGCAGTATTTGGCATTGCAAAATATCATGTTCTTCTTTCATAGTTGATGATGTTGTTATACCAAATCTATTTAGAAGTATTTCAATTGAAATTTCTGTCCTTAGCTAGCTGTCAGTAACTGCGAGCATTTGTCCGGACAGTACCTGTGTGTATTGTCTTCATGTTTTTTTGTACTTCATTGTGAGGGTACTCGTCTTGATAAGTTGGACTTTTTTCTAGTTTGATTTTTACTGTAAGTCTTTTTGTGTATTTATTTTTAGTTATTCACCACACATAGGGGGAGGGTTTGGATCCAAGAACCCCACCACAAGTTTTGCGCCTGTCCCAATACAGGAATATGTTGGTCATTGGCTTGTCCTTGTCTTCTTATAAAATTTTAGTTTCTTGATATTTGGGTTATTGGGTGTGGTTTGTTTCCATTGATATATTCACTTTTTTACCTTTTTGGGGCCATTTAGGGCTTGCTATATGGTGTGAGGTTCTCACTGTGTTGAAGACCATATGGTGACCCCTAGATGTTTTGTTTTTGGTCGCTTTAACCTGGATTTACCCCATTTCCTTTCTTTTTCATATTCACAATGTTTTCATTTTTGCAGAGAAACGAAGAGGAAATAAATTTTAATTGTTCATTTGTACAGAAACTAAGTTAAAACCGAACCGTCAGTCTAAAAATAACAATCCAAGGACAATGGCAACTTCGGAAAAGCAACGAAACAAAGACATAACATGAGAACGGCACAGAAAAGAAAATGAAGACACGCACATTTACAAAAATGCACAACACGGACCCAATACAAAACCATGGGTGGGATCAGGTGCACGGGTAGGGTAAGCATCTCCTGCTTCTTATAACACACCTGCCGTGTTGAACATGTCAACTCCGGTAGTGAAGTCAAATCCGGTAGAGGAAAACAAACTTTAGTGGCAAAGAGAATGATCTAATGTCATCTGGGAAACAGATATCCCATGGCGGTCCACAAGATCGTGATGTCGGTCGTAAAACTTCTGTAGTGCACACCTCAAGTTATGGGCAACATACCCTTGCTTAAGTAGACGATTTGTAAGCAACCGAGCTATTAAGGGGGTTTACATTTTATTCAACAGGGATACGAGGATATATTTAAGCAGTATATTCGTTCTAGCAGCGATAGGTGGAGTTTAGTTCCTCTATCGGTAGATTCTCTGTTACGGTTAAAAGGAACAGATAATTTGAAATATATTTTCGTTATGATGGTTATCCTATTTCATAAATTCTGAAAATAAATGCAGCTTAAAATCACGAGACTTGAAACTACACGTAAAGAGCCCTTACATCTGTATTAGAACGAGAAACACGCTTACCAGGAGTAAATTACCGAATAAATAATATGTTAGTATTTGAGCCGAGTCCTTAATTATCATTACCAACCAATCGTCATGATCGTAGATGTTCGCATGTTTTAGTGTGTGCGTTCCGAAGGCAACGTTGTGCTTTTAATATCAATTCTCTGTAAATACCTACCATATTAAGAAGAGGGTGGGACACGCATGGTCTTAAATTTCCTCGAAACTTTGTCCATCAATAAAAGTCTATCACTTAAGAACAAAAAGGACCTCAAAAATTGTCCCAGTAGTTTGTTTGCCATTGTAACGGCTTTCCTTGATTTTAGGCTAAATTATGACGATTTAGAGCTGAAAAACAGCAAAATTCAAACAGATGTGGTTCTATAAGTACATTCTTCATTCGATTTTTCACCTGGACAAAGTAAACTAAGATATTCGGCTGACATATTGAGGTTAAAAAAAATTTGAATATTTTATGTCTGATAGGGGTATAGGGTTGAGGCACATGGGGGTCTTTGGCCATTTTGAGAATAACTCATTTTTGGCCGATTTTAGGGAATTATACCAGTTATATGCAACAATGTTGGGAAGTTAGAAGATTACAATTACTAAGTACTAAGTATGAATATTTAATTTATGGGAAAAAATTTGCGGGGCTATGGTTTCTAAGGGGGTTTCTATGGAATTTTCAAGTGCTGTTTTGACAGATTTGACATTAATAAAATTCATAAATAAAGTTAAACGCTTAATTTAATTCCTTCTTACACACATTATAATAACTGTTATCTTAAACAAATACAAACAGTTTGATTCTTGTTGCTAGGTTGGTTGCTATGGTAGCTTAAAGGTCAATTTCCAACCATTTCTGTTTCTTTTTTCGTACGTTTGCCCTTCAATATTGCCTTTTTAAAAGGTTAAATTAAGGGTTTGACACGGTAAATGTAATCTTGCTATAACTCATCACAATATTTAAAAATGAAACATTTAGGTCGCAAGAATGGTTGATTGCTTTGGCTGCAAAAAATTGTTAAATGTATCGTTGTTCCAATTGCTTTCTTGTCAGATATAAAATTAATACAATTTCTTTAAATAGAATTAAGGTTAATTAAAAACACCATACATAGAATAAAATATCATTTATTTTTTATGTTTTTGGGTGTTATAGTACTATGTATATACTTTGTTGTAACATGCAATTTTCAAAACCCCTTACCAGAATCTTTTTTTTAGATAATGAGGGCAAGAGTTAGCTGCCCTTTGGTGTTCAAGACCATGAACAGCAATGATCTTTTCATGTAGACTAGATTGTTATGTGCATCTTGTTAATAGTGGATTCATAACGATCAGTGGTGTAAGGTGTAATTATTGAGTCCTTGATAACATAGAATAGACTTACATCTTACCTCTAAGCAGCATCAAAGCTAACACAATACCCCCTTAACTTTCAATCTTTTTATGTCTGTTGGATCTTTGTCGGACCATGTTTCATGGCATTAGACGGATTGTGTCATTTAAAATTTTATTCTCTTTCATATGAAATATTATTTCAAATCACAACAAAAGTATATTATGAATAACCAAATACCGAATTTAACTGCGAACCTGGGTTCTGCACATGCGCATCTCGACAACCCATGTCCCCCCAGTGCAGACAAAACCCAAACGTCTGGAGGACCATAAACCCAAAGATGCCCGAAAACCGACAGAGAACAAACAACCAATATGATCCAAACCAAATGATGGGCAAACCAGCCTTTTCAGAGATCTCAAGCATTAAAAGTTTAAAACATTGCCCCCTTGCCTGAAAAAAAATTGCCGTCATTAACACAAAACCAGATGTGATGTACCCAGGTGTGTTTGCAGCCTGAAATCAACATCACCAGAGTAGTGTGACTGCAATTGGCCATAACTCGACTAGAACAGGACGTTGTAGCTTGCACATGCCCAATCAAAAGTATATACTGTAGCGTGTTCGTCATAAATGCCTGAGAAATAAGTAGTCATTTACAAATTGTAATTTTGTGATATATTAGTATTATGATTCAACATGTGGGCACTGAAGGAAAAGGAAAGCGCATGCGGGACAGAATTGGTTTGTATTTCCAGTTGGCCGACATATGGACCGGAAATAGATCTTGTATGCGGTATAAAGACATATTTCGATGAAATTGGCTGTATGTAGGAGCTCAAATGCATGACTTGTGTGGATATCACTCATGTTTTCTCTTTTCGAAATATTGCAGGGAACTTTATGAAGCGAAGGTTCCCAACAGCTTGTTATGTGAGTGTCTTCTTACACATCCCTGTACATTGTTTTGAAGGGGAGATAGCTGTTTTTTTTCTAGGGTGAGTCCTCTTTTCCCACATTTTAGCTCACCGAAACACCTGTCCGGAAAGATGTCATCATACCCTGTTGTCAGTGTCGACATTGTCTAGTAAAATCTTTAACCTTAGGTCTGGAATAGAGATCTACAGGGCTAGGGTGTTGATATTTTATATGTGGCTTCCTTGCTATGAGAGTTTTGTTGGGGTCCCTTATTAGTAGACATTTTGACTTTGACATCGCCCCGAGGGCAATTTAAAAATAAAAACTTGAACCTTGTTTCTAGAAGGTGGTCTTTCAGTACTATGATGTTTATTTTTTGTATGTGACTTGCCTTTAATCAGTGCTTACCAGGGGTACCATATTTGTAGACAATGTCACCTTCATCATACCCTGAGGGTTATTTTTAAATTACATCGAGTGCAATACACGGAATGAAGCCTCATGATTTTTAAGGGGCCAAAAAATTTGATTAAGACAATAATTTTTTATCAAATAGTAGGTAAAATTTTCATATCAAATTTTTCATCTAAAATCTGATGAAATGCAAAAAAATGGCAATTTTAAAAAAAATTGCAGTTTTGTTCCCATTTTTACCCCGGGAATGCTAAGAGCTACACCAATCTGTTGACATATTCCATAATACATATCCCAAGATTAATCAAAAGTAAGAAACCCCATCAAAATCTAATGAAGAATTAAAAAAGACATATTGCACATTTATAATTTGGTCCCGCTTGGCCTTAAAACTGCATGAAAATTGGACAAGAGATAAAAGAAAATGAGATTTCCTCCTTATGGTTCCACTTTCTGGAGTCTGAGTGTGAGTTTGACGTAAAATCCATCGGCATACAAACTACATGCAAAATGAAATAAAACCCTGTCAGAACCTTAGAAATAACAAGTATTCTACATGCAGGTTAAAATATGAAATCACCCAATTTGGCCATTATAACGCTTTTAAACCCATGGGTGGTACCACAATATCTAAAACTAACTGAATTGGAAAACAATTATGACAGCACTATACCATATTATGACCAAATTTGTTTGGGTCGCAAAAAGAGCAATAATGGTGTTAAGTCTATCAATAATCCTATTAAAATAGATTTTGGAAGTCAAGCAGGTGCACTTAACGATTTCGGAAAGTTAAGAAATTATGACGGAAATCACAAAAATGCCAAAACATAGAAGTAGACACTGCCTGCTAAGCTCATCTTGTTTCACAGCATTATCACATGTTAAACATGTCAGTAAACAGGAATGGACAATAATTCTTTTAACAGACTCATTCATGCATTTAATGTAGGTTAAAGACTGTCATTCCAAAACGCATGACATAGACCAATATGGTTGATATGGTACATTTCAGTAACCGGGAACGGACTTTAACCATTCTACCTAACCTATTTGCTCATCCGTTAAATGTAGGTCACAGACATCATCTGAGACATGCATTGTTATCATCTCAAAATGCATCTTAGTTACCAATAAGGTTAATGTGGGACATGTCAGTAACCGGGAATGGATTTAACAACTCTTCGTAACCGGACGCCGACGCCAACGCCGACTTTAGGGGTATCACATAAGCCCCTCTCACTTTGTAAGGTGAGCTAAAACAATTAGACAGGGGTTCCCCTAATAATCTAGGTAATACATTTTGCTGAAATTGTAAAACAATACCGAATAAGTGGTTGTTTTCGCGAGGACTTAATTTTCGCTGTATTCATGACCATTTTGAAGTCGCGAAAATTGAATACCTAGAAATATAATTTATATGAGACTTTATATAGTAAATGATAAACAATCGCGAAAATTTGAGTCCCGCGGAAATAAAATCCAGCAATTTTGAAAGAAATCGCGAAATTTGCGTCCCGCGAAAATAACCACTTATACGGTATTTAGCGTAAAATACTTTTTTTTCTAAATTTCAGTTTTTATGCTTGGCTTCAATGGCAACTGAGAGCTCAACTATCCATTGCAACCCTTATAAGACCAGCATTAACAAAAATCTGGCAGGGGTTTCCCTCACAATCTAGGTAATATATTGGACAGAGGTTATAAATAAGTCTATACATATTTCTGAATCGTAAAAAATTATGCAGCAAAATACGCCTTTTCTAAAATTTCATATTTCCTGGTTTTGTTTTTATGTAAACCCGAAGCTCCCCTACCCTTTAGAACACATTTCAGAACACACACAATAAACAGCTGCGCCAAGAGCGCATGATACGCCCGTCCCCACTTTAAAGCAAACTGATTAAATGATTCTTGAAATTAAAAACTCCATATGAACAAACATAACAAGGGACTTCTGATATGTATCAATTATTTCATCTCATGTTAAACAGTCAAAAATGTATATTGGTTTAGGGGTAGTAATGTCTTAAAATAAAAGAATATTAATGTGTAGACAGAAATTGCAATTTCATACTTTTTTGAAATTTTTTTTGCAAAGTTTCAAGAAAAATGTTTAAAGCGTTCTCTAGTTAGAGTACGACATGTGGACGAAAACTGCAATTTTAAGCTTTTTTGAAATAATCAAAGTCCCATAACTCTGGAACGAAAAATCTGACGACAAAATAAAACGATAGGGAGCTTTCTTCCGTCATACCCAACAATCCTGCAAAGTTTCAAGAAAAATGTTCCAATTGTTCTCTAGTTAGAGTACGACGTGTGGACGGACGGACAGACGGACAGACGGACGGACGGACACCGGTATACCATAATACGTCCCGTCAAAGACGGGCGTATAAAAAAAGGAATTGGCAGAGCAGGGGTTCCCTTATATATCATGTATATTGCTGAAATCGTCAAAAATATGAGCAAAGTACTTGCCTTTCTACAATTTCTGTGTCTTATTTTGTTTCCATGGCAACCGAAAGCTCCACTATCCAGTATAACCCATTTCAGGTCAACATTTCAAGAAAAAAATTTGGCAGAGGTTTGCCTTTTAATCTAGGTAACAAATATTGCTGTTATCATTTGGAAAGAACTGCTTTCGCTGGAAGGTGTGTATAGTTGCCGGGTAGAAACTCCCAAAATTATTTGTCAGGAAATTTAGCAAAATTAGAAAACATTTTTTTTTCATTCTAAGATTTTACTTTGACTCTATCATTATGAAAAGATTTATTGAGAACTTTGGAAATATTGAATAATTCTTCGCATTAACTTTATTACCTCCCTTTTCTTATTATTTTTTTTTTCTCACTATATCTGACTTTTATGTAATAAAAGGATTTTTGCAACTATTGTTTGTAAGATGCGATTTTCAACTTTATATTCTGCTTCTAATTTCAAGCATGGTAAATGTTCATTTTTCCAAACACTTTAGTCCAATATGCTCAAATAAATCGCTATGGTCTAGTACACACGTTTAGGTCCCAGAACTCCGAAAAAAATTGACAAATCATTATGGCCATGCTATAAAATGTAATACATATGATGACAAATGATCCTGTAAAATTTCAACCTATAAGCGGTTTCTGAGGAATTGCACCAACAATTATAATATTAAAAATCCAGTAACTCCTACAAAATTTGACGAATCAAAATGGCGATGCAATTTGATCTAGTACATATGATAACTAACAGTCCTTTAATATAAGAACAAAATCTGAGTAGTCCTTTCTGAGAAGTTGTGTTTACAAGAAAGTGTGACAAATGGATGGGCAGATGGACACACGGATGCAGACCATTACTAGGTTCCAACGTCTCAGTATAAAAGAATAAGGAAAAGTGAAAAATTGCTGTTTTAATTTCCATGGAAACCATCTCGGCAACCAAACTAAATTACGTGATTCATTTGACTTTTAACTAAATTTGAAGCAAATTTTCATATATAAATCTGCCAAAAACATTAAAAAAGTAACAAACCAACTAGCCTGACAAACTTATGTAAGTTTCCAAAAATGAAGAAATCCTCTCATTATCTTTGACTGTATATCTGTTTTGTTTGTTGATTTTTTGTGTTTGGTTATTGCCTTATTTTGTATATATATGTCTGCTTCACATCTTGTAAAGTCATAGACTTGTGCCGAGGTTAATATAAACGTGTCTTGTCTTGTGTAGTAACCGAAATCGTATAATTAACAATTGTTGTCATCATCATTATCCTCGTAAGATGGTATTAATGGTGTGAAGATCTTTATTTTGCTCACCTTGCTTTAAGAATTTCTGAAATGAAAACATATAAGGGTGAACATGTCATTTCCGTTGCCTTTGCAACCACCATGGCAACCAGAATCAAATCGTTGATTTCTTCGACAGAATGTTATATTCGGGGTTGTAATTAAATTTAAAAAACATTAACTTAGTTTACGGGAATTTCTTATTATTTTTTCTGAAAAAAAGCATTTAGAAAAAAATGAAAAACTTAACATTTTTTGATACCATAGCTACCATACTAACACCCCAAGGTATAGATTGTAATTGTTATGATGATATATAATTAGCAAGAGAAACTCATGGTGTCAAATTCTTAATTTTACACATTTTAAGAGAAATTTTGAAATCTAAATGTATGAAAAAAGAAACGATAAAGATAAATAATTGCCGTTTTTGCTACCATAGCAAGCAACCTAGCAACCAGAGTCAAATTGTTTGTATTTGTTTTGAATAGCAATTATTATTAGACTTATTAAGAGTGTATGTAGGAATCAAATTAAACATTTCACTTTATTTTAGGAATTTTATCAATGTCAAATCTGCCAAAACAGCACTTGAAAAAGTGAAATTTTCCTATTTTTTGCCACCATAGTAACCACCTTAGCAACAATAGCCTATCAAGTTTCTTCCGGAAATTGTTTATTCAGACCTAGTACTTATTGGCTGTAATCTTTTAGCTACCCGACATTGTTGTATATGTGGGATGTAAGTCCTTAAAATCGGCAAAAATTGAGCTATCCTCAAAATGGCCTAAGACCCCTGTGTGCCCAAACCCTGCACACCTATCAGACATATTATTTATCAAAAAATTTTAACCTCAATATGACAGCAGAATATTTAATTTTACCTTGCTTGGGTGAAAAAATGCATAGAGACTACATTTAAAGAACCCCATCTGTTTGAAATTTTCTGTTTTTCTAAACCATCATATTATAGCCTAAAAACCATGGTACCCGTTACGATGGCAACCAAACCAGCGGGACAAGTTTGAGGGTCATTTATGTCCATATGTCATAAACCTTTATAAGTAGACAAAGTTTTAAGGAAATCTGTAACCATGCGTGCCCATATATGGTTGATGGTTACAGGGAATTGGTATTAATTTTTGTAACCTTACTGAGATATATGTACCTAGATGAGTGTTTTAATATTATTTTAATGATAGTTGAAATCGTCTTGCAGTGTGACAGTTACCTTCATAACATTTTTTTTTCTTAAATCAAACTTATCGGTAAAACGATTGTGGATTTCTGCTTCACACCGATTTACCAAATATATCCTATCCCTTCATATACGATCTTAATTCGACGTTACTTATCTAAATTTAAGAAAAACTAGATACACCAGGATCCATTGTTTATCAAATAAAAAAATACCGAAGTTACTGAGAATGTACATGGCCATTACGACAACTCAAGTCTCTTCAGCGCAGGTCAAAACAAAACATTTGGAAACACACAAAAATGTGCTAAACCTTACAGAGAATGAATTACAAATATGACCTAAACAGCAGAGCCAAAATCAGCTAAGGACAGAACCATGCAAGATTCACCTCAGTTTCGAACAAAATTTTCTTTAAATACAAAAAAATCCCAAGTTGTCAAAAACAGTAAATTTCGTTGTGCTGTGCACGTGTTTCAAGGAGTTAACTCTCATCAGCAGCATTATAATGAAATGATTCGGAAAGCCATAATACAAAAGCAGTAAAAAAAGAAGTACGCAACCAAAAATATACCTATTGATATTGAAGGTTCGAAATAAAATCGGGTTTCGGACCAGCCCCTACGTACTGGTTATTGGATTGGTTAATAACCTTGTGGCCTAACAGTCCACCAACAATGGCGTCGACCCAGTGGTAATTGATATTAACAAAATACCGAAATTAATATGAATTTATTTTCTGCATAAAGTCATTTTGATAACTAGTGTCTCTTCAGTGCAGATCAAATCAAAATAAGTAATGAATGTATACTTTTTCTTATTTTTTTACTAGACTAATGTCAGATTCCCATCGCTTCAAGGAGTTAAGCTAATGCATGTCTGATTTTTACGGATAGCAGGTGATGTCTCATTTAACTTTTTCGTGTCTATCTAGTATTCAAATTTGTTTTGATAACTGGATTCTCAAAATGTCTTTGAAAAGCTGCCCTTTTGAAAAGAAGAAATTAATTCTTCGTAAGGAGAGACAACTGGAGATAGTCAGCATAATTCTCAAGAAGTGGCGTCATGTTTTCCGATTGATTGTATGGGACAGATTAGTATAAAATTTGCCTAAACTACTTCCGTGTTTGCTTATCGTGTACCTATATAAAAATTTTTTGACCTCTCTGATTAGTTGGTTAAAAACAAAATACCAAAGTTACTGTTAATCTGGTTTCTGCATATCCACATTTCGACATCTTATGTCTCTTAAGTGCAGATCGAAAGTCAACAAACCAAAATACGCGTAAAAGCTGCTATAGAACATATAACCAAAGGATTTGAATAAAAATGCCAAAATTGAGCTAAGGACAGAGCTATGTAACTCCTTAGTTTTTATACAAATTTTTAATAAATTGAGATATTGCAAGTTTCAAAATGTAATCGGTTTTCGGGTCGTACCAAAGTTCTGGCCACTGGGTTGGTGAGTATCCTCAGGGACTAACAGTCCACCAGTAGTGGCATCGGACAATTGGTAATAAATAACAAAATACTGAAGTTACCGTTAATCGGGTATCTGCATATGCACATTTCGACAACACATGTCTCTTCAGTTCAGATGGAATTTTTACATCTTGAAGTCCGCTAAACGTAAAAGCTGCTAGAGAACATATAACCAAAGAATTTAAATAGAAAAGCCAAAACTGAGCTAGGGACAGAGCTATGCATGAAGGAGATAATCCTGTAGATATTGAAAATTTCAAAATATAATCGGTTATCTTGCCATACCAAAATTCTCGCTCTTGGTGATATACCCTCAGGGACAAACAGTCCACAAGCAGTGACATCGGTTAATTTGTAATAAATAACAAAATACCGAAGTAACTGTTAGTCGTGTTTCTGTATATGCACATTTCGACAACTTATGTCTCTTCAATTCAGATGGAATCATAACATCTAGAAGTCGGCAATCCAAAATATGCTTAAAAGCTGCTAGAGAACATGTCACCAAATGATCTAAATGGAAATGCCAACAATTCAGCAAACGATAGAGCTATACATGAGGGAAGAACTCCTTAGTTTTTGTACAAATTTGTATTAAATTTAGATATTGCAAGCTTCAAAATATAATCGGTTTTCGGGCCAGCACTGAAGTGCTGGCTACTAAGTTGATGAATACTCTCGGGGACTAATAGTCCACCAGTAGTGTCATCAGCCCAGCTGTAAAAAATAACATCGAAGTTACTGTTATTCTGCTTAGAAAAAACATCGAAATTACTGTTATTCTGTTAAGATATTAGTAATAACTGAATAGAGAAATGGAGAATTTCTCTTACATTAAGGCGCGAATTT
>MJUU01043264.1:35635-73618 GCA_002080025.1 Modiolus philippinarum
CTGCCAAAAAAGGCGGGAAAATTCAACATTGTCCAATTTCAATGAAATTTGGTTTCCAAATAGATATTGATGTTTCGACTTCAAAACATGTGTTGAAAATTGTTTGTTGACCGCCATTTTCAAAATGGCCGCCAATAAAGACGGGAAAATTCAACATTGTCCGATTTCAATGAAATTTGGTTTCAAAATAGATATTGATGTTGCGACTTCAAAACCGGTGTTGCAAATTGTTTGTTGACCGCCATTTTCAAAATGGCCGCCAAAAAAGGCGGGAAAATTCAACATTGTCCGATTTTAATGACATTTGGTTTCCAAATTGGTCTTGATGTGGTAACTTCAAAACTGATGTTAAAAATTGTTCGTTGACCACCATTTTTAAAATGGCCGTCAGAAAAGGCGGGAAAATTCAACATTGTCTGATTTCAATGAAATTTGATTTGCAAGTAGATATTGATGTTGCGACTTCAAAACAGATGTTGAAACTTGTTTGTTGACTGCCATTTACAAAATGACATCTCGACTTCAAAACTGGTGTCGAAAGTGGTCCTTAGCAAGAACGTTTTTTGTCAAAAAAAGCCCAACAAAGAAATATAGTAAAACATGATCATACTTTAAAAACATTTCAAGATATTGGAGGTATTTGAGCTACGAAAGTTTGAGAAACTGAAATCAACTGTGCAACTTACAATGTTACCTTGAGTGTGGCAACTGAAAGCCAGGTGAGCGATACAGGCTCTGTATATGGGATATGGGAGCCTCTGGTTTTATTAAAAAAAGAAATTACAATATGGATCTATCTCTTCTTGGTTAATTTAATCGATAATGTAATAAATATTTCCTTGAAATCTGAATTTTTATAATGATTCAAATAAAACTTATGCTCCCTATAAACACAAGTATAACGAGCGATGGTGTTTGCACACAAATACAGAAGTCGCCCAAACCAGAATCCTTTCTTATAGCTTCTTTGAAAGAAAAATTTATTCCTTATTTAAATATAAAAATTGGGAACTTAAACTAATTGTTATTTTGTCCAACAGTGGTATAAATAACTTTCATTTTACCTGTATTGCATCAGAAAAGTCATTTTTATTTTTATATTGTAAAATGATAATTTCCTCTGTGTTGTGTAATTGTATAAATTTTAAGTTACATTGAAATATACAAGTGTCATTAAGTTCGGACCATCCATTTTTAAGAAACTATTACGTCAATTGATCGACAAACAATTGATAGGTCTTTACCGGAAGTTGCGTCATAATGTTCTCATTATTGATCAACATTCAAAGCTTAATATGTACATTTATCAATACATGTACTTAGATGTGAAATAAAGTTTTTTTTACTGTGACCTTGAACATTGACCTAGACCTCATTTTGAAGGTCATATCGTCCGTAACATTTTTTATTGAAATGTATTCTTGAATCTTCAATGGTATTTGAGCTATAAGCAAAAACCCAAAACTCAGACATAAAAAAAAACGGTTTTGGTCCATAGGCCAAAAACTGTTGGTCCAATAATTTTTAGATCCAACGTAACAAATGTAAATCACCACTTCAGCTATTACATTTTATCAGCCATCTGTCATGGTTGCTGAGATTATCCAACAGCAAGGACCAGGATAAAAAGGTTCAAAGTGACCAATGACCTTTGATTTTGCATTTTTAAATGTAATAAATATCTAAGTTGAATGGAAAAGGTTCCAGGTTTCTATCTCTAACCGTTTTGGGGGAAAAACATGCTTAAAGATGTAAACAAATTTTCAAGGGGCATAACTGATGAACGGTTGACCATAAAGTCTGGGTCCAAATGTAACAAACATTTTTGCTGTACACTTCATTAGCTAATTTTAAGGTTTCCAAGTTTATCCAATAATAAGATCTGGGATCAAAGTTCAAAGTGAGGAATGATAGTGGTCATTTTTGAAATTTACAACACCTGAATGCACATCATTGGGTGGTTATCTTCCCTCCTTTGAGATTTAATTTAAAAAAGTATTGGTTATAATAAGACAAGCAGTTTCTGGGAATTTGGTTGGACAAGATGGTGAAAAGAGACGGAAAATAACAAAAAGAAACGGTGCTAACAAAAGAGATCGGCGACTTAATAAACATAGATATATACAATACTATTGCATTGTCGAAGCATATAGGTAATATGTGTATGAGGCTTAGAAACGGGGAACATGCGAGGCTTGCCGAGCATGTTCCCCGTTTCGCGCCGAATACACATATTACCTATATGCTTCGACAATGCATTAGTATTGTATTTATCCTGCAATGTGTATTTTAAAAATAAAAATATATTTACACAAATTAAAATAAAATGCTTTTCGAATTACCCTCATGTTGACCTCATTTAAAATATGCGTAGAGATATACTGTATCGTTGTTATTAACGGCGTTATAAAAAAAAGTTCGTCAATAAAACTTTAATAACAACAACAAAATAATCATATTGATTATATAAAACATTGATTTTGACAACAACGATAAAGTTAAATTGAAAATTGTAAACAGTTTTTCATTAAATCGTATAAAAAATCCTTCGCTTCACGTTTCAAAGTGTCACCGTAACCGCCATTACTGAGAGGGAGGACGCATGTACACATTCAAAGTTCCAATGTTTAAAGTCGCACCATAAAACATGGACTGAATTAATTGGTTTGATTGTGTTGTTTGGGAGCAGAACTGAGATTGTCCACAGTCGGAGGGAATACCTTGAGCACTATGCCCGGCGTTTGGTTGTGCATTTTCACGATCACGACGAGGTAGGTGAACAGCTGATCCATCTGTATTACTTAATATGTTAGACATTTCCTTTTGTTTGTTTTCTGAGATTGAACTGTAATTAAGAACAGAAGCAACGTTTTTATGCCCCGAAACCTGCATGATATCAGTACCCTCTATGTTGTTCGAGCGGAGCTTATTTACCAAGTACTTCCGGGCACTGTGATTAGTAAGGCGCTTGTCTTTGTTTAAATTGGCATTTTCTTTCATTTTTTTCTATGGAGGAGAGTTTCCTTTCACCAACTTTTTGTTTAAGGTACCAACTTGCCGATCGTGTATCCTCTAGAGGAATAGTGCGCGGGGCTAAGTAAAACGGATCGTCCGTCCCAGAAAAATCTGTAGGGCGCTTTGATGCATAAGTTTCATACATCTTGACGGGGTCATTTACCCCTCCAAATTCATAAATTTTTGGTGTTACTTCTCGGACATCAGTACAGTTTTCCCCCGTTCGTGTCTTAGTTTGACGCTCGTTCAGCTCGAGATACCTTACTCCATCAGAACCAGTACACAATGTTACATCTCCCCATCTTAAATGTAAAATATGCGGAAATCACCAAAGGAGCACAGCTTTTTATTGAAATATTGAGTAAACATCATGTTTAATGTTATTGTCAATGTGAATATGTTCTAACTTTCACCAAGCCCAATTGTTCTGTATAGGGAGCACTATTGTCACATTCATACATGTTTTTTAATTAATTTGAATCAAAATTGTAAAATAATTTTTAAAAGATGAGCCATTGACCGACGTCAAAAGAGTGAAACAGGGCTGCTTTTAGTTTTTTGTTAACTTTTGGAAAAAAAATAGAAAAAATGTATTTTTTTTTTCTTTCTATTTTTGAAAATATGAAGGTGACAATTATATATATCATGTGTTTTAATTTTAAATACATTTTTTTATTTTCAGAAACCATTATATACAGGAAATGATGCAGTAGTGCCATTTATCCTACATGTACATGTGCTGTGGATTTGTTGAAAAATTGTATGTCACTGACCAAATATAGAAGGCAGTTTTATGTGGGAAATGCTTTTTCGCATACTAGGATATTCAAGACTAGGAATGAATCAAATGTGCCTCATTTTTCATTCCATGAAATTAAATGTGTGAAGATTGAAAAATGTTTGTATTAGTGTCCGATTCTGATAAAAATACTAGTAGAAAAACCCGTGGAGATATTTTGTGAACATATTACATGTGAAAAAAATTTAGATGCGCATACTCAGATATTCTTGCTTGTAGTGTTCAACAATATTCAACGACAGTGTTTGTGGAAAACATTGAACATAATTGTCCTAGATCGGTCTATGCAATAAAATAACAACGACAAGGAAGTTTGAGGTCAATTTAGATAAACGTCAACATTGTCTAGCATTGTTGTGACACCCCTATATTATCTGTTAATTGATCATGAGTAAGAGAAAAATAAAATTTCCGGGATTTCTGTTAGAAGTTCTAAATTGTCAGATGTACATTTACATATAGATTTGAACGAATTCCAATTTTTGATACATGTACTTATTATATTTATATAGGAAAACAAAAATCTGAAAATTTAACTGTTGTTCGTTTGTGTTTATATCATGATGTCAAAGATTTGGGGAAATATGTACCTGTACTTCTATCTATATTATGTGGGAAGAGTTTGCTTTTGTTTGTGTTTTTCATCTTGAAGTCTTTATGGAGAGGCCTTCAACAATAAGTAACCAATGGATTTATATCTGTACTGTACAATGTACAAATGTTTATATATACAGTATTTATGGTAATATATTTATTAAGCAATGCACACCTGAGATTGTAATGCTCATGTGATCCTCGTAGTCCGAAATGAACTGTATTGTTAAACCATATAGTGTTGAGAAGGGATTCAGGGGTTGTGTCTCCAATCTGTTTCAGATCATACAAGATGTTGATTTCGTCGTCTGTTAACGGTTGAGCCCTTTTAGGTTTATTACCCTTTCCTAATTTTTTCAGAGCCTTTTGCTTTGCTTTTATAGCTTCTTTTGATAGATGAAAAACATCCTCATCTTTTGAACCCATGCCAAGAATTGTGTTTCCATATTTTAAGCGTTTCAATTGACGATCCATACTGCTGATAATTGATCTTATGGACGACGGCTCAAATTCCCCACCGTCTTTTTTACGGACAGAAAGAACGAAATTGGCAACAAGAGGATCAAGCTCAATGGGGGGGTATTGTATGAAATTCTCTGGTTTCACCCTTTACAGGGAGGAATTTTGAAAAGACTGCAACATCACGGACAGTTTTCTTAAGTGTATTTCTGTTTTGTTTGCCATTTATATAGTCATTAATAACAGCCTCTGACATATCAAACCATTCATTATTGAACTCGGATGGTATTTGTTGTTGTGGTTGCTCAATTTGTAATTGCTGTTCAACATTCTCAGTGTTCATGTCACTGTTCACATGCATTAGTTGTGTTTGGATTTCATGGTTTGAGGTAGGCACGTTTGGATTGTCATTTGTATTGTCTATATATCCGTTTCCAGCATCAAGAGATACTGGTCTGTCAGTGTCATAAGCCACAGATTGAGTAGGCTCATTAGCCACAGATTGAGTAGGCTCAGCAGTATTTGGTGTAGTTGTACTTGATAAAGATACTATATGTGGGGAATTTGTGACATTATCTGGCGAAAGCATGTCCAATTGCATCAACGTGTCCTGCAATTTTTCATCTTGTTCTATTAGCTCATCTAATGGTGACTAATCAAGCCCAAATTTGGAAACGTCAGAGTAAGGATTAAACCAGGAAGACATTTTGGCTGAGTATGCAGAATCGTCTGCTAGTACATCCAGCTAGACGAAATAGACAAGATATAGCTTAGTTTAATAATCAAATGTACGAATTCTCCCAAATACACGATTCTCAACTCAAAGGCCGGGATAAATGAATAGTTAACAACACGAAAAGAGAGACTGCGATTCGTCGCGATTCGTTTACATAAGTGTCAAGGTCGGCCATATTTGTTTTTGTTCATACAAAAAAAGTAGTCCGTATTGTGGGCGTGGCCTATCTCGTCATTGACGAATATGGAAAAAAATATTCGTAGGGTCGTATTGTCTAGATTATACAGTCATTGCAGGATAAAAATTTTAATAAGCAAACGATGNTATCAATAGGTAGATTTCAAAGATAATGAAAAAAATTATGCCAAGGGTGTATAACAACTGTTTTCTGTGTCAAACAGGGAGTGCGGGGATAGCTGTCGTTTCCGACAACATCTAGTTTTGTAAATGTTTTTGTTTTACTAAATGCATTGTTCCTTTGTGATTTATATACCCGAACAAGCTTTATATCCAGCCGTTACTATGCACCATCAACAGACGGCGTGTTTCTGAAATATGGCTGATGAAGTAGACGCCCATCTCATTAGCATGTTTAGAAGGGAGATAATTTCACACAATGACTATGCAGACCGCGTTTTTATTATTCGCCTTATCAATCAAGGCTTCAAAAATTCCGTCTCATCCGATGAATATTAAAAAAATCAAACGCGATTCAAAATACCAAAAATGTCACCCTACCCTGACGAAATACCGCTGAAAGTTAATTTATTATTCTAAATAAACAAAAAATTCAATGCTTGCTTTTTTATATGAAAATAAATAAACAAAACATTTTGATGCTGTCTTTTTTCGTTATAAAAGATGGATAATACATATTTTAATGTGTATTTAAATGCAAAATTTATGGGTAATTTTGAAAATTAGTCCTATTCTGTGAGAAAAGATGGCGTTTTAAGTGTTTCAAATGTTCAAAAACTCTAAGTTGTTTAGGACTTCTCATTCTTATAATCTAATTGATTTAATTTTGATATACACTTAACATCATCACATACTGTATACATCGGCAAACGAATACCGAAGCAAGAAAATGAAAGGGGAAATTCTAAAATCATAAATCCAACATCACGGCAACTCACAGCAACAAGAATTGAGACAGTATGTATATAAGTACAAGAAGTGTTCAGGTCACAAGCAAAATTAGGCAACAATTGTAACGAATCCTCCTGTACATGATATACCAAATTTAATTTCACCCCAGACATTTTTAATATGAAGCTCATAACCGGACAAAACCTTCGGCAAGAAAAAACAGAAGCTTCCCATTGCTCTTCTGATTTAATTTTCCGTTTTTTGTTACCACCGTCAATTTTCGCACAAAATATCTACCAAAAATAGCCATTGAAATAAACTTCCCATATATGAAAGAGCAAGAATAAAAAGAATACCTTATTTATTATTACCATGTTTATGTGGTAATAGATAAGACACGCACCCAATAACAGTAAGTTATGTATTTCAATCACTATTGTAACGCATCTTGCGCCCATACCGTCTAATGGTTGATTGTAATCTTCAGGGGAATGAAAAATACGGAAATTGACAGCCGTTTCTCGTGATAAAATAGGCAAATTAAAACTCGGCGCTTGTTTATAAGTAAAATGGTAAAACATCTTATATAATTAGTTTTAGGAAGCATTATATGTATTTATCACATTTGATTTTGTTGTCATGTACCAAAAAAGACGAAGCTTCCGTTTTTTAGGTTTTCCTATTTTTTAGACAACAATTCATTTTTCTCTTCAAATCTTCAATGTTTAACACGTACATGTAATTATAATTTCCAATAAAAACTATGTTAATTCTTAAATAGTTGCTTGTTCTGAACTATTTTTAAGCGGTATAGACCATAACATGGAGTTGTCAAAGAACTCTTATTCAGGTCAATGATATCCCAGTGGTGTAAACGTAAACAATCATTCTATGACTAAAGTCTGTTTCACTTCCTTTAGATAATGGAAATTCTCTTCTGCTGACTTAAATAATGCATATTTCGGCACCAGATTTTGCATGGTTGTGTAAAAAATATTATACACTTCTGGAACCACTTTTAATTTGATGATTTCCAATACATGTAGAATTAAACATGCTCCATGCTTTTAAATGGATGATATTTTCCGCGCACAATTATCGACTAGACTAGATCATTTTGAAATAGGTATATGCAGGTATATCTTTAAGTCAGATGATAAACAAGTCTCACTTTGGCTTTTACCATGTGCTTGNTAAATGATATAATTCAACGAAATACTTAAACATGTAATTGAAATATGCTTGCATTAAACCCAATAGAAATATTTGAAATAAATTGTTAATGTACTGCTAATTTCTATTCGGTGTTTACAAACAAAACGTCCGTGGATAACAATTGTTAACCCCAAACGAGCACACCTTGCTATTATTAGGTAGGTCAACTCGGGTCATCTAATTAATCAAGTTACTTGGTTGCCCTTAAAATAGAACAATCCAACACTTAGAAATTTTCACCTGTTTGAAAAAATTGTGAAAATGCACATGACTGCAGACTTTTTTGCGTGTCGTAAACATCCAATTCAACGTTTTTCGGTTATGTATGATCATTCTTGATATACATACCAAATATGATAAAGATCAGTGTGTAAATAAAGCTATTATCTAAAGAAAGTGAAACCGACTTTAACGAGTTTCGATGTCGTATGATTTTCAGTGGTTTAAAGGTTACAAGTGCGCAATTATTTGCAATGCATTTTCCATAGGGGGTTCCCCTGTTTAGCGATAAACTAAAATTAAGAGAAGGCTTTTTCTCATCCCGGGGGTCCTGAAAATGACAAGTACTTATACAGATCTTTCGAATTCCAAAATAAAAAATGGGGGGGGGGGGTTCTTGGTGTAAATTGAGGCTCATAAAGGGTATATTGAAAACAAAAAGATATTTTTATGTCTACCAGATCGAATAAAAGGTCCAATTATCACCTCTGGGTTACATTGTTTAAATCAGATTCGCTATAAACCGAATTATAACATGACATAGTATTTTATTTTAAAACATTTAATTTTATTATCCACCAATCGTAGGAGTTGTAGTGCATTACTGAATACAGCTTTGGGTTCAAAACTGGATCCCTTTTCGAAAGTCAATAATTGCGCACATGATGCCTGGAGCATATATTTATAAACCTCAAAACGTGACATGTCCTACATTTTTAGCAAGCCACACACCAAACAATATCATTTGACGGCATTTCATTAATGTGTCACCTCCTATGATGGCATTATTACAATAAAATCATATGACATAGTAGAGTAGTTATTTACTATAGTGTTGAAATTTGACAAGTAAAATCACCGTACAAAAAAGAATTGCTTCTCGTCTACTCTGGAAAAATATGATTTGTACATAGAAAGGGATACATCAGATCGTTTGTTATGTTGTAAATTAAAAATGCTGCCTATAGTTAAAAAAAAATCAAGCAAGACATTCCCAGCAGCTCATATGTTTTTCAAAGATTGACACCTAATGGTGGTATATGGTTATCGAGTCATTCCATAGGCTATTTTAATACCTAACAATAATTAAATTTGTAGTCACAAACCAGAAGAGAAGTCCCTTTACTCAGCAGAGAATTTTAGCGATATGCACCAGGAAAACTATAACGAAGACAAGAGACTAACAAAAATAAGAATAGGAACTCGGGATAGCCGCACTTGGTACCGGCACTAGCAAAAGCCAGTGTTATGGTTAAACCCGTTTATGGGTACCCAAACCTCCCCCTTCTCTATCCTGTGTCCCTATAGTATAATAAACATACGATTAAAACCCAATACAGGTAAACTACTAACTCTTTGGCCACTATCTTGGAAAAAAAAGAATATGACAAAACGTAATTTAGAAAAATGGGTCAAAGAGTGTTCGCCGCTAAACTGTCGGCTAGCACTATATTTTATTTTTTTGCAACATTATGGCGGACCAAATATTGGAATTGTAACAGGGACATATGGATGTATATATTGCTTAAGCTTAGGGTTTTTTTTTACACATGCTTTCATTGTTCTCATTTTTATCTTGGCTTTTGTCTAGCCTGTCTAAAGTGTTTTCATTTGCCTTGCCATCAGCTTTGGTTTGACCCTGTCTGAGGTGTTTTCATTGTGCTTGTTTTGTTTTAAGGTTTGGTCCAAAATGTCTGTTAGTAGTGCTTTCATAATATCTGAAGATTTTGTCTCAATCTAACTCTGTCTGAGATGATTTCATAGGTGACTTATTGGTCTAACCTTTATCCTTACTTTACCCTTAACCTTGAAAATAACCTGACTTTTTTTTCTTTTTCTTTTCTTTTTTGACTCGCACCGTCTTTATTATACTTGTTCTATCTCTTTAAGTCAGTGACTTTTCTTAACCCTAACCATTCCTTTCTTTCGTTTTCTAATTATTTGTTGTCTTTTGTGCTCAGTTGCCATCAAAAGGTCGTTGGGTTATCTTTCTATTATCTTCTCTAAACCCCTATTCTCTCGTTTTTCTGCTAATGTTGTCCTTTGTTCTCAGTTTGAAATATCTCACTTTGATATGTTCATTAGTGTATCTCATCCTAACCTAAACCCTTGTTTTATTTATCTCCGATTGCTTTGTACTTTTAAACCTATTGTTTTCTATATATATTATCCCCCAACTTTCGTAAATGTCTTTGTAGTATATGTCCGTCAGTCTGTCAGTACCACTTAAATTGTGACTTTAACTACTCTTATTGTTTGGGATTTAGGAATTTACTTTTGTTGAAGAATTGTTGCATATATGCAGCACATGTGCCATGAGCTTTTGGATTTTTTTAAATTGGTCTTTCGGAAAACAGAGGCCCCAAAATGTCGGGTTTGACACATGTTGCATTTGAACAGACTCGAACAGATTATACATTTCCGTAACAGTGATTTAATTTTGTTGTAGAATATAGTCTGTATATGTGCAATTAACTTTCCTATCAGAGGCCGAAAGATGTGAATTTTGATAAAGGCTCCAAGATTCCTTTTTGATAAATGTTCCAATACGTTGATGTTGACATAGTTGGCACATGACGTGAACTCCTCCTATATTTTTGAATTTATTTACTTCGTTATGTTGCAGAATTGTTGCAATTGGTCTGTATATGTGCAATATGCTTTTAGCATTTTGATTCCGGATCTAAACTTTGGTGAATTTCCTGAAAAAGGTCAGACTACGATATCACTATTAATGTCACACAAACTTTTTTTATTACTTATAACGCATATACTTATTACGCATTTATATTACTCATAACGCATTTACTTAAACTTATATACATATAACGCATTACGTATAACGTTATAACGCAAAAGTTTGCGTAATTACGCAAAGTTTGAGTTATAACGCAAAGTTTGCGCAATAACGTAAAGTTAGCCTTTAATTCATAGAGAATGTATTCGATCCGAAAAAATCCAAATTCAGAGTATTGTACATTTATGTCCGGATTGAGTTTGATGATTTTGAGTTTGAGCTCGAATTTGCACAAAGGCTGGAGGATAAATCATGATAAAATATAGTGTCACCAATTTCTGTCCCCAAGTATAAGATATTTTTCTACGCATAAGATATTATTGAACAACAAGAGATTATATTTTAAAGAAAAATGCCACATAAAATATACCCATCCAAATCAAATTAAGGAATTGATTAAATGACTCACCGCACCAGGAAAGATATCTCCTAAAATATGATATGTAAATGGTGAGGAAAAAAGTTTAAACATTAAAGATGTTTCAAATCAGTTTAATACGATAGTTAAGATTTTGTTTTTTACTTCAAGAAAGAGAATATTTTCTTTTTAAAATTTTATAATACACAATTGAGCGTATTTTACAATATTCAATTCTATTGATTCATTGGACATTGGCGTATTTGATTTCTTGAAAATACAAAGTAAAAATCCTTTTTTTAACCCTAAAGATATGCCACAAATTATACATGGGATAATTATTTTTATTGTTTTTGTTTGCTTTTTTCTTTTATGTTTGTTATGTTTTATTTGGTTATTAAAGCCCTCCGTGCAAAAAGTAATTTCAAAAGGGGCTTAGAACTGCATCCTCTTCATCTACATTGCTCACGCCAGTTCCCTTCTTCATTTTCTATTTACGAAAATTGCTTGCAAGTGAGTCTCTTAATGCTGTATATAAATAATAAAGCGGAATTTTAATACATTTTTCACATTATGATGTATTTTAGATGATCTTTAAAAATAAGTAAATTACTTTCAATATTTACAATTTTGAATATTTTAAAAATTTGACATTTATAAACGTTCCATCACTAGGTTGTCTGCTTCCGACTTTTAAAAGACATGAACGTGATGGAATGTTTTATCTAATTCACAAAAGGAACCACATTGATGTTCAGTATTGTGGAAACTTCACAGGCGATAGCGGTTCATGGGGCACAGACAGGGAATATGTATATTATGCTGTGCTACATCTTTTAAAAATGATTTTCAAACTGATTCTAAACATCTTTAATGTTAAAGCTATTTTTCGCCACCGTTAGCATTTTTCAATATTTCCTGGTGTGGTCAGACTATGTTCCTTTTAATTTTAGTCTGATGTGCGCATTTTTATCAAAACTGCATTATTTGTATTTCTTGAAATAAAGGGCGTCAAGCCCTTCTATAAGTAGAGAGGCTTTTTTCAATGATACGATTTGATCAAGAAAATTTGCCTGGTTTTTCTGATGTTTCATATTATGGACACTGAAGCTTATTTTTAGTAGATAGTTGAGACAGGTATAAAGAATAAATATATAAAGTAAATAAAAAGGCAACATCTTTAATTGTTGAAACTACTGTACTAATGTTAAATATTTTGAATGCTTTATCCTCGTATTTCTATTTCGTTTCACTTCGATCACTCTATTAACGCCTGAATGCTTGGCTATAGACGAGTTTCCAATTGGTGAATTTTCCCGGAAAATTTTGACGTCACAATATAGATTTTAGGAGATCACAATTTAACGGAACGATTCATAAACATGAATTGGAAATTGGACTATTGAAACGCGTCAGCATCATCTTTATCAAAATTGTGGTAGCATGTACAAGGAATAAAAAGAGCAACGACCTGTAAATCGAAATGAAACTTTTTTCACCATTTTATTTTTTTAACCTTTTATATGGATATTATTTTTCAAAATATAATTAGTATTAATACATATTAATTGCAATTTTTCTAGCATTTTTTTGAAACGGGTAAAAACGTGCAGCAAATTCAATGAAAATAATTTTCCGTTTCATTCAATGAGATATGACGTCACGAAGGAAACAAACGTTACCCAGCAAGCACAGAAATGTTTTTAAAACATTTTTAAAACGTTTTCAAAAATGGTGTGAAAATATTTTTAAAAATGGTTTAAAAATCATTTTTTGTATGGTTACGGAAAGTTTTGTAGAAAACATTCTACTGAAATGTTATAAAAACGTTAGACCTAAACATTTCCTTCAGAATATTTTGTTATGTTTTTAAAATGTTTTATGGAATATTTTTTGAAAACGTTATAAAAGCATTAAGATAAAATGTTTAAAAAAAAAAAAACATTTCAATAACAGTGTGAAAAATGTTTTAAAAACCTTCAAATGTATGATCATGGAAATATTTTCACAATGTTTCACAAGAATGTTTTTCTGAAATATTTCAAAAATATATAACCATAGTATTTCTTCCAAATGTTTAAAAGGTGTTTTAAGTTTTTTTTTCAACATAACTTGAAAAATCTTTGTTCGTATCGAAACAAAGCACTACCGTTTAGCTTTAACAACGTTCGTTTACAGTAATTGTTTTGTATGGTGAACATTTTCCACATTTTCTTTTCATTCTCGCATTCTTATGTTGAAAGTAATGTATCAAATGTATCATGGCTTAATACTATAAACTATATTTAGAGACACAATTTGAGTTTTTTCCAGTATTAAGCGTTATATTAAATCCTGTATTTACAGTGTAAGTTGCATATTTAGAATATTTAAATGGTCATTTTGTATCAAATGTGTGCCTGCAAATGAAACTTCTAGCTTTCGTTAATAGTATTGGCTTCAAATCAAATTTAAATATAGCATATATTCTGAAAAATAATCATGAGCAAAACAACATATAAATACCTGGGACTATTAGTCCCAGTAAATACGGAACCAAAAATGCTTTTTTTCAAACTTAATCTGAACATTTTTTATTATTAAAGATATATGAAAACATTGGCAGTAATATGTTTTACTCAATAATATAATATATGAAGTCAAGTAATCAGTTCAATACAATTTATTCCAATAAATGCTATGAAAACAATCCCAAACTATTGATCATGATAAAAACTATGTTTGTTTGGTATCAATTTCTATAGCAAGCTCGTGCTCCTATCCTTGCGCATTGTTCAATGAAAAGAAGTAACTGTTAGATATGCACATAATCCGAGAAAAGCACTATCAATTAAATGTTCACAAAAATGTACCCTCCACTAAATAAAATTATAGTTAATTGTCATTAATCCATGCGATGTTGTAAAGTAAATTAAGATTTTGTACACATTTTTTTTAATCGACCGACGGAACATGTAGTAAATCTTCCACACAACTGGTTTTAAAATCACACATTTTCAGGTGTGTCAGGACAATGTGCATTTCTTGTTATACAAACATTTGTTTTCACTTACAACTCTGTACATCATCGATTACATGCTGTGATGACAATCTCTTATCTTTCTGTTATCAGTCAATTTTATACCCGCTTCAGAAAATGTAGACATAATAAATCAATTGGTATTAAATTTTAGTCAAATTAAATATGCAAATGTTATGGTAAATGCTTGCAATTCAGTTATTTTTAATGGGTTGATTGTCCAAAAAACATATACAATCACGTTTTTTAATATGTTTTCACAAGGACGTATATTGAAAGGTCTTGAAATATTCAAATATTCGTCCTGGTTTTCAACACAAAAATAAATTTATTAATGAATATAAACACATATTATAAACCATACAATTTTTTATCAGCAAATTCATTTTTTAACAGATCAGTTTTTATCATATTTATCGTTTTAAAAGAAGACTAACTAGCAATGTTTTAATGCTGATTTGATTAAAACATATTTGCATCATGTTTTGAAACTGTTTTTCAAAAATGTTGTGCCAGTTACCCAAATAAAACATATAAGCATAATATTCTTAAAATGTTTCATCAAAATGTTCTTTTTTATTAGATTAAAATATTTCCTTGTAATGTTTTAAGAACGTTTCCTTGAAATATTTAGGCCAAAACATTTAAAAAGGGTACAAAAAGCTTTAAGTTAAAAATCTTATTGTTTACAATTATATTAACATGCTATTCAACACTATTGTACAATCGGTTACTGGTAATTCAAAAGAAGTAAAAATATAGGTTAAATGTTTTATGAAAATGTTTTAACTCAGCATAATGGAAACATTAAGTGCCAATAACGTTTCGTTATAATATAGCGGTGTAACAGATTAAAAACATATTTTCAAAATGTTTTAAAAACGTTTGGCAAAATGGTATTAAAAATGTCTGACACAATGTTCTGGTGTGATGATTTTATAATGTTTTAAGTATGTTGTGAAAAAATGTTACCTAAAATAACTTTAAAACTTTATGTTAAAATGTTTATAATACACTATAAAAATGTTTTTCTCAAAGTTTAGAAAAATGTTTGCCAGCACATTTTGTTAAAACGTTTTTAAAATGTTATCGAAATGTTTTTCAAAAAGATAAAACGTTTTCAAAACATTTTAAAAATGTTTCAATAAAATGTTAAGACGAACCACCAATAAACCTGGAATAAAATGTTTCGAAAATGGTTTTAGCTGGGTATTGCCAGATATGTGCATCATCTTATAATAAAAATTATTTTCTGTCTAAAAAGCAAGAAGTCGAGGCTTGTTTTGAAAGCAACAACCCTTTACATTTTCCTTTTTGTTGTGTGCGCACAAAAGAATGTTAGGCTGTTTCCTTTTTGAAAACCTAACTTTTGAATGGCATCGTATGTGATTGCCTTTTGTCCGTCGCTATCACCTACACAAACTGTTATTTTCCTTTTATCATCTATATTTTTGGCAATATCTTTCAAATGTAAGCAATGTAAGAGAATGTGTTTGTTTACATGATCAATGCAAACACCATACACATCTAGAATGTAAACAAGACCATTGTTGGTAAACCAATATGTTCCTGCTGTTAGAAGATGACAGTGTGAAAAAAATGTTGCAAAAATTCTGGTCCTATCGCAAAATATTAGCGGAATATTTGACTCAATCGGTTGATATTGAACAAAGTCACGTAACATTACTCCTTCTGGAAACAGCAACGAACATGTGTTTTTGTTTCTGAAAATCGCTTCCAAGTCTCCAGCTGTCAATACTCTTGTACAATTAATATCCTTGCTATCATTAAGTACAATTCTGCCAATGTCGCAGGTATCCACAGTAAAAAATGAGTATTCCTGAAAAAAATCAACACAGAAAGAAAGATATGTAATAAGTTCTTTGAGATATCCCAAAACACTATTAAAATTTCAGACAAAAGTGTGGTTTAAATTGAAAAAAAAAAATGTCATGAAAACAGTTTTATCTTCAAATAGACATAAAACAAATTTATTGTTTTTTTTTTCAAATTCCAATGACGACAAGCCATTTGTAAATATTCACTAACATAATGAGTAACATCATTAACAGTCTTATCACTGAAAAAGACGACGTCTTTGTTAAGTTTTTGTACAAATATGTCAGTAAAACTTATGTTATGACCGTTGTTAACGGTGTAAACAATAGATCCCACCCAATCATTAGTCATACTAGAATCAAAATAATTAATGTCCGAATGTGACTTCTCGTTGATATATTGGTATCCACTATTTTCGATTATTTTACCCTCAATCCGTTTCAAAAATGTTTTAGCAATCATGTGTAAATTTCAAGTAAGCCCCATTGATGATGGATTATTTCTGAAATAAAAATAAATAACAAATTTAAGAAAACAGAAATTTAAGGAAGTCTTCGCATGTGTTTGAACTTCCATCATCTGTATATAGAATTGCACGACACAAAAAGGAATACTTATTGATTATTAGACATACAAAAATTGGACTAAATCCAGCTCGTTACATATAAATAACTAAATCTCGGAACCAGGAATTTCAGGAGATTGTCAGGACTGTAACTTTATTTCTACAGTAATCTTTTTTCGAAACCTTATGTAAAGGTATATTACAAACTTAACTATTTATATTCATATAAAAAAGCAATGCAAGTATTTTGCAAAGTCGAGATAGCAATACAATTAAATTGTTGACATATGATTAAGGACACCACAAGAGTGTATTAATTAAAGTAAAGAACAGCAAAGAATATTGATATTTAAATAAAACGATCCATTTAAACTATGTTATTGTCTCAATGTAAATTGGTTGAAGACAATTGAAGAAAGTTTTTATTTAAAAAATGGAACAATATAGGTAGCACGGTACAGTTTCCTTTTCAATAGCCTACAACAGTAATATTATCAAGATTTTCTCCCAGCATATCTTTCATCCGGGATATTGAGTATGTTCCCTTGTAGAACATTCATCTAACTTATCAAAAATACCATTGAATTATAGTCATGACCAATTCCCTAAAGAGCCTCTAATCAAAGTACGCACTTATTCTAAAAAACATTAATCTCCATTAATAAAGGGCACATGAGAATTTCTTTCATATTTTATAAATCATAGTCAATATGTCTATTTAAAAAAATTAAAATGAATATTATAATTAATAACCAATATCAGAACTCAGCTTCAATATTCTTCCCTGTATACAATCTTTTGAACATAAAAGGGAGAATCCAGTTCTATGTGTAGAAACTGTACCCTGCTACCTATATTCAATACATTGGCTCTTTCTAATAAAAAAGAAAGGATTATTAAGTCTTTTTATGTGCATTTTATAACAAATGAATCACTTAGTTATCTCAAATAGCAATTTCGACATCTTAATCGTTCAGTGCAGAACTGATAAATAATGTATGAGAACAATAGAAAAAAGTAGAAGAGCTGATAGAAGTAATAAAATATCAGATACCAGACGGCAAAGTCTATAATGGCTGCGTTTCTCATGACCCGAGTCACGTGACTTCCATTGAAAAATGCGTGTCAGTAGAATTTCTCAGACACATGTTCAAAAATCCTGACACAACACAAATCTTCAATGTTTGGAATTAAAGCTGTATAACGCTTTCGATCCCACGTTATTATTTTTTCTGTTGGTGTCACTAAAATGCTTTATCAAATCTAGTTTCTTTGCTATTTTACAAAAAGTTCAGCGTGTTTTCATCTGACCTAGTTTGCCAACGAGAGAAAAAGACTGATATCTTCAATGTTACAATTAGAAACGAAAAATCCCCTCAGTATAAGCTGTATTTCAAGCCTTTTCGTACCGAACAGACGAATAAGGGGAATCCCCTCGTGATGTTCTAGCATTATGTGATTATTTTTATCTCAACTGCACCAGGAAGTAATGTTGACTAAGCTTAAATAATAATAAAACAACGAAGAAAATGTTTGTTTCTCATTCAGTAACAGTTTAAAATGTCTTTTGAATTTCATAGAATAATATTGGATCTTCACTTCAAATTATTAACGGTAATCTCAAAATAGATCACGACGAGTCATGACCTCAATTTCACGTCTTCACGGATTTGACATAATCGGATTTGACTCAACCTTGGATTGACTCACTGATAGTGTGACGGGTGCCGCTAGCGGAGCAGGACATGCTTACCCTTCCGGAGCACCTGATGTCACTCTCGGTTTTTATGGGAGTTCACACTGTCAGTGGCTTTAGTTTTTTGTGTTGTCTTGTATATCAGACTGTTAAATTTTAGTTTCGTCTTCGTTGTTGATGTTCGTGCTACTGGTTTGTCCTGGTTAATGTTTGAATACTCAAGAGACTAACAACAGCTTTTCAATTTTTTTCCTTGGTACTGTTTTAGGGTTAGAGAAGTAACACGTACTATGGATTTTATTGGTTTTGTCTAAGGGTTAGAAAATGGCATTTCCAATCAGCCTCAAATCAGAACTTTCAAAACAATATATACCTCACTGATCGTGTGACGGGTGGAGCAGGACATGCTTACCCTTCCGGAGCACCTGATGTCACTCCCGGTTTTCATGGGAGTTCACACTATGAGTGCCTTAGTTCTTAATGTTATCTTTTTATTTCCGTGCATTGTAGCTGTCTCACGTCCTTGTTTTGTCTTTGTTTTTATCTGTTACCGTTATTGCCATGTCTTTGGACTTCGATTTTTGTAGTCATCGCTACCATTGTTCCTTCGGTATTCTACTTTCGTTGTTTTTTTACCTGCATTTCATAAGTTCGATTTTGGGCTTTTAAATAATTAATTCGTGAAATATTTCAAGGTTAAAATATAATATCGTTTTTCTTGTCCCAGGTAAACATTTTCCATAACCTGTATTCATGGTCACTCGATTGTACAAGCTGTTTGAAGCCCAAGTGGTGAAAAGGGGGGATGCTCATAATTATTGTTGTCATTTCTATTATCTAACAGGATACTATAAAGGTTAAATTATATGAAAGAAAATAAGATTCTGGACAATTGGTAACATGTAAAATATTTACAAACATATCAAAAGAAGTTTTATTATTGCATGCTAAATACCTGATGAACGGCGACAAGACCACGCCTCAACACGTGGTTTTAAAAATCCCAAACCGAAAAAAAAATTATATTTCATATTTTTAAGTTGATTTGGTCAACTTATTAAGACTCTAGTTGCATTATGGAACCTTAAAAAATATATGTTTCATGTAAACTTTACGTACATTTGGATATAAGCATGTTATAAATCTACGAAAGTGGGAGGAGAAATCTAATAATCAATGCATGTTTTCAAACAAAGAGAACTCAGTAACCAAAACGAGAAACGGTCGGGACTTTTTCCCTATTCATAAAGCAAGTATCAAAGTTTGTTCACGCCCATTTTTAGGTATATTCATACGCGATAACGAATTTGTGTCAGCTTTTTCTCCAAAGATTTTTTAACCCTCCGCGTCGCCAAAATTTGTTTACGTTTTGAGAGGTCAGGTTTGATGCGAAAGTTCATAGTATTTTTATGATATTTGGGAATCATTTTTTGTCAAACACCTTCAGAAATATATTAAGTTTTGTGGAAAATTATCTTTACGTCTATATTTATTGAATTTGTAAGTGAATAAAGGGTTTTCCAGATACAGGTAAATGTAAAAAAATGTTTGTCTGTAAAGCGCCACCTGGTGGTAATATTTTAATCAAGTATCTCCACTTGTTTCTCTGGTCATGAGAAAGGCGGTTTTAATTGGAAAATCGATACTTTGCCGTCCGGCTTCACGATCTATAAATAACTTGTTGAACTTCAGTTGAAAATTAAAATTTGGACAATAATATGATAAAGTAAGTCAAGTTGCATATAGAGTCAAATCTTTTTCTACTTTCTGTGCTGTTTTCACGTTGTCTAATTTATTTCAGAAACACTTTTCTACTCTCTAGATAAAAAAGGTTTTTTTCGGTCATTGGTTGGTCGAAGCTAAGTAAAATGATATCGGGTGATCAAGTAGACGACTTGAATAATTTGAAACATATTGTAAATATGTTTATAAAAATCGAAGTAGTAATCCTTGCCGCTGCAAATCTGTGATTTTGGAAATGGAAGAAATCTGTGACATTTTAAAATTACAGCAGATCATTTAAACGTATTATCATTTCCACGTTCTTTATTCTCCAAAACATCAGTACATAGAAGTCATACAAATAACAAATATACATTTCAGCACGCATGACAAGATTATTTCAAGGAATGAACAACAATTATGAAAATTAAATATTGCAATATAAGGAATATCCCTTGTCATTTGAATCAGTCTTTCGAGTTACAGTTGCAAGAAGCATTTCGTGTTGAATTTATTCTCAAAGAAATGTGCCGGTTTTGGTTCTTGCCAAAGTGTACTAAGTATTTTATGTTCCCTACCACCCCTCTCCCAGTGAGGTTTTTAACAACGTTCTAGGCATTGCATGTCCCCTTTAATTCCCCACTCCAATATTAAATGTCCAGTGCTTGGAGCAAGGTATGGCTTGGGATAGGTATATAACATCGCTTTGGACTTTTATTGTTGACCTATATATGAAGATTTTTGCTAATTGATCTTTTATATTTGAATATGTAGTGTAACTGGGATTTATCTTTTGTTTGAAATATACTGAACACCAGAAGAAATGCACCAAATTTTAATGGTGCTCAGCTTCGTTAATATTAACTTTTTTTTTATTCCTTATGTATTTGTATGAAAGTTTAAAGGTCTAAAACAAACAAGCCATTTTTTGTCAAAATAAATTTCATTGTGAAGCAGGAGCAATTGCTTACCTAAAAATGGCCATATTGTAAAGTTAATTGTCCAGAGATACCAAAGGAATAATTCCTGCCCATTTTTTACGGTTAGGAGCACAAAGAGTTGAATTTTCATTGTTTTGCGTAATTTATGCATTTTTTTTGGTGAAAAAGTGATTTTTTTGAGAAATTAAAAATGAGATATCAAAATTCTTTCATTTTTTCAGAATTTTATAAGAATGATTACAGCAACAACGTGTAAAAATTTCAACATGTTCTAACAAGTATTTGAAGAGATATTTCCTTTTAAATTTTAAGATGCAAAGAAATACAAGTTGGTGGCGCGTTTCTTTTGATGTTCAGTATTGATCCTTAAATTAAGGAACATATCAATCTTATTCTTAAATACAATGTATCTTAATAACTCAAGTTTTTTTAACATTTTTTTAGTTTATTGTTTAGATCTCTATTTAATATCCACAACCAAAAATTTGGTTTCAAAATCATTGTTGAGATTACTAGTATCTGTTTTAAAAGTCAAAGTCATTTCATACACTACAATGCATTTTCATGTTTTCGTTTTTGCTTAGTCAGCTTTGTCCTTCTGATGACTCATATTATTAGTGTTCACTGCGCCAGGTGTTGGCTGCATTTTTGAGCTCCTACATTTTGCCTATTTTCAAGTGCTTATACTTATTGTTAAATAATTAGATTTGTCAGATGTGATCATAAACTATATGACATTGGAATTCTGCTTTCATTTTTGGGATTCATTGTGAATTTTTGGTGTTATTTGAACTTTACAGACAAAAGTAAAATATATTTAGAAACTCTATACATGTGTGAAATGCCTTCAGGAAGGATTAATGAAAATCTTTCAATTAGGATTAAATGTGAGAGATCAACCTTGTACAATATTGGTGAATCAGTGACTGTCAAAGGCAATAGACTTTAAAAGACTGTGGTACAACAAATTAAACAGTTACAAATCCAAAGAAATAAACGAGGTAAGAGAAGTGTTCAAATAATTTAAATACTTGGGATACAAATCAAGGAGTAAATGAAAACAACTAAAGAATATTACCACAAGCAATTCCAACTGTTTTTCATGGCGAATGTGTGTTCAACACAAACTCAAATACAGTTAATATCAAAAATATTATTCAGATCAACCCTCAATATGTTAGTTCAGTTAAAAACAAGAAAAGCCTTAAAATATGCTCCATTAACCCAAGATCAGTGAAGAATAAAACTATAGCCATGAGCGATTTCATTTTATCAAATGACTTAGACATAGTTGCCATCACAGAGGCATGGCTTAGTAGTTCAGTTGACAAAGTATGCAGTAGTGAGTTCCAGATGAGTATAAAATGAAACGAACTCCTCGGCCTGATAAAATGCGTGGGGGTGGTGTCGCCATCATTTATAAGTCCAATATAGACTGAGTTCATCGAGTGATGGAAATTTTACTACATTCTAGCACATAGACTGTGATATAGCTATTCATAAAGACTCTATCCGCCTTTCTGCTATTTATAAAGCACCTCCGTCTAAAAAGAACGGTTTGAGTACATACTCATTTTTAGAGCAAGAATGGTCTTTGTTTCTATCAAAATATGCAACTACTGATAAGCCATTAATTATTGTTGGTGACTTAAACTTCTATCTGGATAAACCTTCAGATCGTCACTTATTCAAATTGAACAGTTGTCTTGAAACTTTTGCCTTGAAACAGCATGTTCAGGGACCAACAAATGTCGTAGGACATACGCTGGACGTTTTTCTCACTGACAACATTGTGTCCGTTTTAGAAGTTAAAGACCCAGGACTATCTTATTTTGATGGGAAGATATTACGTGATCATTTTGCTATTATTTTCTATGCTTTATTATTCAAACCACTGCCAGTCAAGAAAACTGTCTCATTCCGAATATTAAGATCAATTTACATAAAAACATTCCAAATATTTTGATTTTATCTGCACTGAAGAGACATAAGTTGTCGAAATGCGCATATGCAGAACCTAAATTCCCCTCACAGTAACCTCGGTATTTTGTTATTTGTTACCACTGGGTCGATGCCACTGCTGGTGGACTGTTAGTCCCCGAGGGTATTCACCAACCCAGTAGCCAGTATTTCGGTGCTGGCCCGAAAACCAATTTATTTAGAAACATGCAATATCTAAATTTTAGTAAATTTCGCTTAAAACTAAGAAGTATCTCCCTCTTGCAAAGCTCTGTCCTTAGCTGATTTTGGCTTTTCTATTTAGATCTTATTGGTTATTTGTTCTCTATCAGTTTTACACCCATTTCGGTTTATGGACTTCCAAATATTTTGATTTTATCTGCACTGGAGAGACATAAGTTGTCGAAATGTGCATATACAGAACCAAAATTCACCTCGCAGTAACCTCGGTATTTTGTTATTAGAGCAGATATGAAATCATTAGATATTTTAAAAGCTTAAAATCACTAATCGATAAACACGAACCGCTTATAACCAAAATATAAAAATATAAATATGTTGTGCGATGGCCACAAGTTAACTATTGAACAAAATAAAATGGTATAGTTATTACCAAAATAATTGTCCTCGGGCCATCCAAGTCATGGTTTAATGATTAACTTCATGAAGCAAAGCATATCAAACGAAAACTTGAACGAAAATGGAATAAATCAAAACTGACAATAGACTATGAAATCTACAGAAATCAATGTGCGTATTTCAATAAACTGCTCAAGCACACCTGTTTAAACTTTTATTCCGAAAAGATAGCATCCTGTGGGCACGACCAGAAAACGCTGTTCAAAGTGACAAAAAGCCTTCTTGGAAAGACTAAGGATGTCATACTACCGAATTCTTTCTCATCGAAAGACCTAGCTCAAGAGTTTAGTGATTTTTTTTTCAATAAAAACGATGGACTACGTGAGAAAATTCGATCAGAGACAAAAAAACCACTTAATACAAAATGAATCAGATCATCGAGATATTGAAATAGACAAACTTGTTGAATTTACACCTGCTACTGAAGATGAAATAATTAAGAAAGATTATATCAAAATCACAAAGTAAATTATGTGAACTTGATGCAATACCCACATGGCTTTTGAAAGAGTGTTTGGGGGAATTAATTCCATCCTTGACAAAACTGATAAACTATTCATTAGAGTTTTCATATGTTCCTAAATTGTTCAAAACTTCCCTTATCAGACCACTAATCAAGAAGCCTGATTTAGATATAAACACTCTAAAGAATTACAGACCCGTTTCAAATCTACCTTACATATCTAAAATTCTTCAGAAAATAGTTGATTCTCGTTTGGAAGAATATTTAGCAGCAAACAAACTCCATGATACTCATCAATCTGCGTACATAAAGTTCCATTCAACTGAGACTTTATTAATGAAAGTTCAAACTGATATACTGAATTCTCTGGACAAAAATTATGTAACCATGTTAGTCATGCTTGACTTATCCGCTGCATTCGATACAATCGACCACACAACGCTACTTCATCGTCTCAGAAACAACTTTGGTGTTTCAGAAAAACCGTTGGAATGGATACGTTCATATCTGTGTAATCGACATCAGACTCTCAATTGTCAAAACAACTGCAATTTGCCTATAGCGTGCCCCAAGGGTCCGTTCTAGGACCGAAGTTTTTTACTATGTTCACAAAACCAGTTGGTGCAATATGTAAAAACATGGCCTGGAATACCATTATTATGCAGATGATGGAAACTTTACTTTTCTTTCAAACCAGCATGTTCAAACTCAAAAACGACTCTTTGGATCGAGTACAAAACTGTCTTGTTGATATCGTGTCATGGATGGACAACAATATGTTGAAAAAGTAATACTGATAAGACCGAAGTAATTGTGTTTACATCTCAGAAAAATCAAAAACATGTAGAATCGATAACTTTGACAATAGGAGATGATACCATCAAACCATCTAACAGTGTAAGAAATGTTGTTATGGACAAGTGCGACAAATAGGTCATATCCGAAAGTACTTAAACAAATATGCAACAAAGTCATTAGTAATTCTCGTGTCAACTCACGCATTGACTAATGTAATGCACTGCTTTATGGTATTCCTAAAGCGACGTTAAATTACAACATCTGCAAAACACTGCGGCACGTAGAACAATCTGATTTGAACATATAACGCCCGTGTTGAAGGAACTACACCGGATTCCAGTGGAATACAGAATAGACTTTAAAATTCTTGTTCAAATGTATAAAGCTCTGCATGGTCAGTCTCCAGTCTATCTACAAAATCTACTGGAACTGTATCAGCCGACAAGAAACTTAAGGTCAATCAACTCCTCAAAGCAACTTGTTGTGCCAAAAAAACAGAACTATCAGATATAGTGAGCGTAGTTTTTCGGCAGTGGCACCCAAACTGTGGAACGCTCTCCAAAGCTGTGTAAGTGACTCTAAAACAGTAGCTTTTTCACAAAATCTTTGAAAACACACCTTTTCTTAAAAATTTATGGTAAGTGAACATATTATTTCATATTTAAAACTGTGCAATATTACCCAATCTTTTTATTTCTGACAAATTTCTATGATTTTAACATCAGAGTTTAAGTTTTAAATGAGTCATTTTTGAATCGCATTTGAATCAACTTATCTTAGGTTTTGCCTATATTTTAATTTATAATAATAGTGAATTTTATTTCATATTTCAATGGCTTATAAAAGGTTTACAATTGTTTTTACTCTGAATTATTTTTCCATGCTTATTCTGCATTTTAAGTTTGAGAATCAATGCTTATTCTGCATTTTAAGTTTGAGAATCCATGCTTATTCTGCATTTTAAGTTTGAGAATCCATGCTTATTCTGCATTTTATGTTTTAGAATACGCGTGTTTAAGTTTTTTTTATATCAATGCTCAAGTATCCTATTTCATTTCTCCAAATGTTTTATGCATTTATTTGAGTCTTTTTATTTTTAGTTCACTATAAAATGTAATGTACATATTTTTATATTGTAAAGCGCCTTTGAACATTGTACTTTATGATAAAGGCGCTTTATAAATGTGGTATATAATAATAATAATTATCAATGACTGGATGGTTATAAAATCTAGTTCCATGATATTGTTAAGAAGAGCGTATACAAAATACAGCCATTTCTAAGTAATATAAGCCTCGTATATCCATATCAACAAAGTATTGCTAAAATTAACAATGTTTTTGCCTGTGCTCGCATAAAAATAATCAAACCATACAACATGTGTGGTGTACATGTCAATGGTGCGTGCATTTTATCATGTTTTGGTTTTTTAGCGACAATATCTATATTGTGCCTTATTTTGCAAATAAATTGGAAAGGATTGCTTGCAATAAGGCTATTTTCCGGCCCACCTGGAATTTTGATATAATATGTTCCAATGCAACTTACAATATATGTAGATTAAAATTGTGCAATAAAGTATCAAATAGCGCCTGTGCAAGTCACGTGATCACGTGATTATACTAGGGCTCTTGTTAAAAGAATAAATAGGGTATGAAAAGAATAAAGATTTGCAGGGTGCCAAAACAACAATAAACATCATTTTGACATTATGATAATGTGCATATAGTCTATTCTATCCATGATATATCTTTTTATTAACCAATTTCTTTTTTGAAGGGAAATAATACAGTTAAAACAGATAACTCTTTATGAGAAAAATGTACACTAAAACTTTTGGAGGTAAATTGAGTACTTTACCATCCTATATTCTGATATTTTGTTGATGATAGTATGAATTTGTGCTTATCTGACATATTTTCATATACAAATACATATTTTCATATATATTAAATTTGAAACAAAATATTACGTCAGTGGGCCTAAATAAAATGATTTTGTCGTCTTAGACTTTTGATATGGTTTAATATTTGTTTTTACTATTAAGATGTTTTTTTTTTTTAATTTCGATTTTTTGGCCAAGAATACAAACACTGAGACATTGATTATTGCAATTGAGTATTATGCGCTATGTTTGGTATAATTGAGAATGTTAACTCTCAATTTTTAGCATGGCTTGATAGTGATTCACCAGTGTACTATGCCTCCTGTGCAGATACCAGCTGCACGATCTTCAGAAAGACACTGAACATATCAGAACTGTTAGTTTTTCCCGTTTTCAAAGAAGAAGCCACACATATCAGTTTTATGCCAAGAAAAGAATCAACTTTGCACAATTATGAAATCCGTTGTCTAACACAAATATCGTAGAACGAGATTTTCATTTTGCTGCAATCAATTCAATTATCTCGGGTATGGAAGATCATTATATTTTCATTGTGAGAGCTTTCCGTACCTATTATGAAGGTTAACAAGAACAATTAAGCAGTAAACAAAAGCCTTAAGACTAAAGATACATGTATCTGTTATATTTTAACTCTCACAGGCGATTATTCGATTCCTTTATTAAACATCATCCTTGTCCAAGTGTCAGCTGTGTAGAAAGGTTATAGATGCTCTTGTAGCATATCGAAAGGGAAAACCTTTTTTTACTATAAATCAATTCTGCTAAAGGGTAGTAACAAAATCAAAGACATAACATAGAGGTAACAAGGTAAAAAATACAAAGAAATTGGGAAATACATGTAGGTGTTCAAATTTCTTAAAAATGTTTTTTTTTACATTTGAACAGATGATTCTTTAAAGCAATTAATAGTCATCCACGGTTAATTTATGTTGCTTCAAATACATAAAAACACAATTTACATCGGAAAAACCAACAGGAAAAATTTAACAAAAATATATATCACCTACTTACTAAACTAGATCGTGTTGAGCTTATTTGGCAAAATCGCCAGGTCAGAAAGACTCTCAAAAGGTCTAAAATACTAGCAAAACCACATTTTCTGAGAATTTTGATGTATTAAAAGATATAACTTACAGTAAAAGTGTATAATTAGTTATTATACATAATTACTGAAATTTCAGTAAATATGTATAATTACTAAAGCTCATAGGAATTATACATAATTCCTAATTCTCTCCAGTAATTATGCATAATTTCTGAACTTTCTTAGAGTTTTTCTGCAAATTTACTGATTTGATTTCAGTAAATTTGTATAAACATTTGAAATAAATATATCATAAGATATAGTCATTTTATTTACCTTTTTTATCGGAACTGTTGCATGTACCCTGCCGAAAATTATTTTTCTAAAATGCACATTTTTTTCTAGGCAAAGTAAAATTTTAAGAATACTATGATCCATAAGTCTCTAATATGGGGAAATTTTAGAAGATAATAATTATTCTTCTAAAATATGCAAAGTACCTTTAATTAAAAAACTTTTCTCATTTTGCTATATTAAAGTCTGTCACAGGCACTCGAAAAAAAATATTTCAGGGGGGGGGGGCGCAAAACTTTTCTGTCAATGTGTTTTTGGCATTTTCCGCTGTTAGTTAAAGTGTTTTAAGTGAAACAAATTAGTTGTTACCTGTTTTTGGACCATTTGGTGTTTTTGTTCTGTTATAAATTTCACTTTGTGATAACTGTTCGAGAGAAATGAAAAATTCTATTTGCTGTTTATCATAAAATTATGTTACTTGTTTTGTGGTTGTTACCATGGATTTAACATAACTATTGACTGTTATGGAGAAAAATGAAGATTATTTGCCCTACCCCTTCCATATTATAAGTAACTTTTTAAGGTCTCGACTACCATTATAAACAATGCAATAGACTTTTTTACTTTTCTCAACGAAAGATCAAAGAAACTAAATTTACAGAACATCGTATTTTGTTATAAATACTCAATATAATATAATCTGAAATATTGTATCTGAATATCTTCTTGAAATCTACACATTATGCCTTCATATATATGATTTTTCAGCATTTCAGCAAACAGGCAATATGATTTGAACTACTAAAATGACAGGTGCTTAACTACTACCTATTAGTCCATACTTGGTTCAAAATTAAACACAGAATAAGAAAAGGAACGTTGCACAAAATTACATGTATTGAAAGTTCAAAATATCAACTTTTGAACAAATTTTGGATCGGAATTTTTCACAAAATATTTCTAATTTCTAGAACAGAACATTACATGTATTGAAATTGGTTAATGACAGGTGTTTAACCCCATTTGATTCCAGATGTAAAAAAATCACCCCCCAAAAAAACTTTAAAAAATTCGTCCATGGGACACGGATGCCATACTGATATCTCGAAAAACAGAAAGTAGATGAGTGACAGACTTGAAAAGGGGAGACACAGTACAACTCATCATACCAAAGCTTCAGACCAAATATCAAATCATTCCTGCATACGCAAGCTGAGAATCCTTGATGAAAATTTCAGACGTACGTACAGACGAACTTAATGCCCCCGTCGCCTCCAACCAGGAGGATTTGTCACCACAAAGTATGTACCCTATGACGGACGGAATAGCGAATGGACAGACGAATGAACGGACACCTAAAGCCGGGGTATAACAATAAAAGCTTTGTTCCATTGCTTGTTTTATCATGTATTTGTAGTGACTTTGTCTCGTATGTATTTACTCTATATTCCTTCATTGATTATCTATGTGGAAAAGCTGAAGAAATGACAAAAGCAGGTGAAGTTCTAGCCAACCTTGTAACGACTAAATGAGATGATCCTGTGAAATACATGTACAGTGTTTTATATTTCAATTTCATATACATAAATATATTTGCTAATTTATCTTATTTTTTGAATTGAACAGGCATGAGTTGTCTAAATGGCCATATGCATAAAATAATTCCAAAGTAATATAGGTATCAGTTTGTTATTTGAACCATTGAATTTTTATCAAATTAAACAATAGAGTTATAAAATGTTTTTTAATAACACTTCAGTTATTATACATAATTCCTGCTTAGAATTTCAGTAATTATGTATAATTCCTGAAAAATTCAGTTATTATATATAATTTCTAAACAGGCTAGTTATTATACATATTTACTGAAATTTTCAATAATTATGTATAATTCCTAATTATACATTTTTATTGTAACATACATATGAATCAAGAAAACTTTGATTAACGAGGCAGATTACATAACAGAATATCACATATACACCGAATTTTCACTTTAAAATGCTTTTTTTCATTTTTATATGCTTTGCACTCGGAACCAGCTTGGCATTTTGCATGCATAATTCTTATTAAACAAGTTATCTCATATATAATCATTAGCTTGGTTTCAAATGTAAGGCAGGGTTTAAAACTCAGTTCGAATATACCCCACGTCGACTGTTTTTCCGCAGGCTAACTGTTAATTGCCATGAAGATGGATATTATAGATAAACATAATATATGAATCAATGTTTTAAAAATTCACATATGGTCAAAAACTACAAATGTTATAGTGTTGTGATGTATCAAAGAAATTATTATTTATTTTTTGTCAAATCAGTGGGTCGATTTATCACCTTAAGGTGAGACGTTACTAAATTAACGTCATGGTAACAGTTACCTCCCTCCGATTGCGTTTGAACACACTAGATGTGAAAAGACGCAATATACGATGTACGGGATCAATATTTTATTTAACAGAAAAGAAATGCTGGCTAAGCCTTTTCAAAACTTGACAAACCATAACTAATTTTTCTATCAACCTTTTAACTGTCAACATGGTATAAACTTTTTTTCCGTGTTTTAATGAAAGCAATAAGAAAAAATACCAAGCATTGTACAATTTGCTGCAGACGAAATATTGTAATATACCGAAAGGAACTCATCCCGATTTTCTTTTTTTTTATTTTAGTCGGATAATCAATGCTCTCTAAAAAAATCATGATCCCAGTATATTTATTCGGAAATTTTATATTTCAAATTTTCAAAGTGTAAAATTAGGCATTGACCAGCTGATTTTCAGTTGGATTTTCACCCGAGCCGGATTATTTGTCCCTTTCGCGGGATAGACTTTTTCCCGATGAAGACTATGCTTTGAATTTTGTTGAGCAAGACTTATTTATCGTAATGGTAGGATGTGGGCCAGGACCTGGTTGTATGAACGTGTCATTAGCCTAATGCGTCATTAAGACGTCATTAGCCCTATGGATTGTTAAGACTTAATGAAGACTTAATGATTCATTAGGCTAATGGCACTTTCATACAACTGGGTCCAGGTTATTATTTTTTTCAATCCAGGTGCTATTCAAGGAATCTTTTTAGCAATAACAGTACCTTACTTTTTTTTAAACAATTAAAAGTATGATGTGTGTAAATGAATTAATATAGTTGTTTGTCAAGTATGAACTAGTATCTGCATATGTCTTTATCTACATAAATATTGAAAGATGTATAATAGCATTGCAAGCCAAGAACTTTGACTATGGAATAAGTTTTGTTCGGCTTTATATTCACTGTTGGTCTCTATACAGAGTTTATGAAAGATGTTCTTTATGCCATTATGTTATGACGAAACCACCGAATATCCATACATTCATCAATCCCCCCCCCCCAAAAAAAAAACAAAACAAAAAAAACCAAAACAAAACAAAAAACCAGCAACAACAAATAACAAAAAAAAGTAAATATACAATTCTAATGCATTGTCGAAGCATATAGGTAATATTTGTATGATGCTTAGAAATGAACATGCGAGGCTTGCCGACCATGTTCCCCGTTTCGCGCCGAATACACATATTACCTATATGCTTCGACAATGCATTAGTATTGTATTTATCCTGCAATGTGTATTTTAAAAATAAAAATATATTAACACAAATTAAAAAAAAAATTGTTTCACATTACCCTTTATTAGGACCTCAGTTAAAATATGCGTGGAGATATACTGTATTGTTGTTATTTACGGAGTTATGAAAAAAAGTTCGTCAAGAAAACTTTAATAACAACAACAAAATAATCATATTGATTATATAAAACATTGATATTGACAACAATGATAAAGTTCAACTAAAAATTGTCAACAGTTTTTCATTAAATCGTGTGAAAAAATCCTTCGCTTCACGTTTAACAGTGTCACTGTAACCGCCACTGTATTGAGAGGGAGGACGCTGTAACATGGACTTGATTCCGGCAGTGTAGTCTTTCCTTTTGGATAAAATGCACTAGGGTAGTATATCCTCAACATGTAATTGACCAATCACAATGGAGTACTGACCGTGACGGAATAAACATCAAGGTACAAATGCAAAAGGTTGTTTATTTACCCTGAAATTCTGCACGCCGGAAAGAAAGTACGCTTACAACGCATGCACACATTCGAAGTTCCAATGTTTATAAGTTGCACCATGGACTGAATTAATTGGTTTGATTGTGTTGTTTGGGAGCAGAACTGAGATTATCCACAGTCAGATGGGAATACCTTGAGCATTAGGCGTAGGCCCGGCGTTTTGTTGTATATTTTCACAATCACGACGTGGTAGGTGAACAGCTGATCCATCTGTATTACTTAAAGTGTTAAGTATTTCCTTTTGTTTGTTTTCTGAGATTGAACTGTATTCAAGAACAGAAGCAACGTTTTTATTCCCCGGAACCTGCATGATATCAGTACCCTCTATGTTGTCCGAGCGGAGCTTATTTACCAAGTACTTCCGGCCGGGCACTGTGATTAGTAAGGCGCTTGTCTTTTTTCAAACTTGCATTTTCTTTCATTTTTTTTATTATGGAGGAGAGTTTCCTTTCACCAACGTTTTGTTTAAGGTACCAACGTGCCGATCTTGTATCCTATAGAGGAACAGTGCGCGGGGCTAAGTAAAACGGATGGTCCGTCCCAGAAAATTCTGTAGGGCGCTTCGATGCATAAGTTTCATACATCTTGACGGGGTCATTTACCCCTCCAAATTCATAAATATTTGGTGTAACTTCTCGGACATCAGCACAGTTTTCCCCCGTTCGTGTCTTAGTTTGACGCTCGTTCAGCTCGAGATACCTTACTCCATCGGAACCAGTACACAATGTTACATCTCCCCATCTGAAATATAAAATATGCAGAAATCACCAAGCGAGCACAGCTTTTCATTGAAATATTGAGTAAACATCATGTTTAATGTTATTGTCAATGAGAATATGTTCTTCCTTTCACCGAGTCAGGTTGTTTTGTATAGGGAGCACTCTTGTCACATTCATACATATTTTTTTAATTAATTTGAGTCAAAATTGTATAATATTTTTTTTTAAAAATGGTTGTCAAGGAGCCATTGACGGACGTCAAAAGAATGAAACAGAGCTGCATATTGTTTTTTGTTAATTTTTGGAAAAAATTAAGAAAAAAAGTATTTTTATTCTTTCTATTTTTGAAAATATGAAGGTGACAATTATATATATCATGTGTTTTAATATTAAATACATTTTTTCTATTTTCAGAAACAATTTTATACAGGAAATGATGCAGTAGTGTCATAGGCCCATTTATCCTACATGTACATGTGTTGTGGATTTGTTGAAATATTGTATGTCACTGACCAAATATGGAAGGCAGTTTTATGTAGAAAATGCTTTTTCGCATACTAGGATATTCAAGACTGAAGAACAGGAATGAATCAAATGTGCCTCATTTTTTAATTCATGTAATTAAAAGTGTGAAGATTGAAAAATGTTTGTATTAGTGTCCGATTCTGATAAAAATACAAGTAGAAAACCCATGGAGATATTTTGTGAACATATTACATGTGAAAAATTTAGATGCGAATATTCATATATTCTTGCGTGTAGTGTTCAACAATATTCAACGACAGTGTTTGTAAATAAAGAGTAATTATTCGCCGCCAGGATGGAAACATTGAACATAATTGTCCTAGATCGGTCTATGCAATAAAATAACAAGGAAGTCTGAGGTCAATTTAGATAGACGTCGACATTGTCTACCATTGTTGTGACACACCTATATTATCTGTTAATTGAATATGATCATGAGTATGAGAAAAATAAAATACCAGGATTTCTGTTAGAAATTGAAGTTCTAAATTGTCAGATGTACATTTACATTTAGACGGTTACATGTATATAAATAGATTTTGAACGAATTCCATTTTTTATACTTATTATATTTATATAGGAAAACAAAAATTTGAAAATTTAACTGTTGCTCGTTTGTTGCTATATCATGATGTAAAAGATTTAGGGAAACATGTACTTCTATCCATATTGTTATTGTTATCGTTTGATATCATTAAATTAATCATATCAAAAATGTACTGACATTGTGAAAATAGTTTAAGTGAGAATTATGTTTAGTGTACATCTTTTCTATTCTTATCAACATTTCTTAATGTATATTGTATCTATATTGCTGCTATATTGTATAATATTTGTTATGTTGCAAATTGTAGGGAGAGGGCTTTAAATATTGTTGCTATAACTTGTGCCCGATCCCTTTGCTTTATTTGCAATAAAATATGTTTAATTCGAATTTAATTCGAATTCTATCCATATTATTTGGGAAGAGTTTGTGTTTGTGTTTTTCATCTTGAAGTCTTTATGGAGAGGCCTTTAACAAATGAGTAACCAATGGATTTATATTTGTACTGTACAATGTACAAATGTTTATATATATACAATATTTATGGTAATATTTTTATTAAGCAATGCACACCTGAGATTGTAATGCTCATGTGATCCTCGTAGTCCGAAATGAACTGTATTGTTAAACCATATAGTGTTGAGAAGGGATTCAGGGGTTGTGTCTCCCATCTGTTTCAGATCATACAGTATGTTGATTTTGTCGTCTGTTAACGGTTGGGCCCTTTTAGGTTTATTACCCTTTCCTAGTTTTTTAGTTTTTTCAGAGCCTTTGCTTTGGTTTTATAGCTTCTTTTGATAGATGAAAAACATCCTCATCTTTCGATCCCATGCCAAGAATTGTGTGTCCATATTTTAAGCATTTCAATTGACGATCCATACTGCTGATAATTGATCATATGGACGGCGGCTCAAATTCCCCACCGTCTTTTTTACGGACAGATAGAACGAAATTGGCATCAAGAGGATCAAGCTCAACGGGAGGTATTGTATGAAATTCTCTGGTTCGGAGGAATTTTGAGAAGACTGCAACATCACGGACATTTTCTTAAATGTATTTCTGTTCTGTTGGCCATTTATATAGTCATTAATATCAGCCTCTGACATATTAAACCATTCATTATCAAACTCGGACGGTATTTGTTGTTGTGGTTGCTCAATTTGTACTGGCTGTTCAACATTCTCAGTGTTCATGTCACTGTTCACATTCTTTAGTTGTGTCTGGATTGTCTATATATCTGTTTCCAGCATCAGGAGATACTGGTCTGTCATTAGCCACAGATTTAGTAGGCTCAACAGTATTTGGTGTAGTTGTACTTGATAAAGATACCTAATGTGGGGAATTTGTGACATTATCTGGCGAAAGCATGTCCAATTGCATCAACGTGTCCTGCAATTGTTCATCTTGGTCTATTAGCTCATCTAATGGTGACCAATGATGACCAATCCAGCCCAAATTGGGAAACGTCAGTGAAAGGATTAAACCAGGAAAAAAATTTGGCTGAGTATGCAGAATCGTCTGCTAGTACATCTAGCTAGGCGAAATAGACGAGATAAAGCTTAGTTTAATAATCAATTGTACGAATTCTCCCAAATACACGTTTCTAAACACAGAGGTCGGGATAAATGAACGTTAACAACACGAAAAGAGAGACTGCGATTCGTCGCGATTTGTTTACACAAGTGTCAAGGTCTGCCATATTTGTTTTTGTTTATACAAAGAAGTAGTCCGTATTGTGGGCGTGGCCTATCTCGTCATTGACGAATATGAAAAAAAAATATTCGTAGGGTCGTATTGTCTGGATAATACAGTAATTGCAGGATAAATAGATAAACAAAAACAAAGACAAATTTATTGTTAATAAGACTGAGTTTTAAGTATATCACGTAGAAGTAATTGTCTTGTCCTCTCGTCAATATATTAACGATTTTGTCATTTTAGCAATTCATCTATCATGAAATACTATCAAAACGTATACTTTGTTTTCTTTTTAATATATAGTTCGATACATAGTCTCTTTATGTTAGTTAGTTTCAATTGTTTATTTATGTTTGACCCTTGTATGAAGAGAGGAATCTTATCCACTCATATTGTCATTTTCGATATTTCTAGATCCAAAGAATAACAAATTTTGTATAATGACAATGTCAGTCAACATTATCAAATCTTCTATTGCAGCTGTATATTTTCATCAAATCTTCTATTGCAGCTGTATATGTTTCTTGAAAAACAAGAGGCTCTCAAGAGCCTGTATCGCTCACCTGGGTCCTGCAGCACTATAATTCCCAATTGATGGTCCATCTTTGGTGGTGTATGTACATAAAAATCAGAGACTTTTTATAAAATTTAATTAAAATTGTTCAAGCAGTTTCAGAGAAGATTTTTGAATGCAGTTTCCAAGCTTAAGGGGCCAATGTTAATCAACGTTCCTTGCTGGGAGCTATTTAACATAAAACTTTGAAGAGGGTCACATAAGGACTATCATATCAAAACTCTACTGAAATTGTTCGAGCAGTTTCAGAGGAGATCTTTTAATGCATTTCCCACTGGGTCCAATGTTAAACTAAGTTTTGCTACTGGTGGCCATGTCGGAAGACGGATCATCACTAAAGTAACAAGCTTGATCAAAATCTCCCAAGTTTCATTGCTGCAATGTTTAAATTGAATCCATTCAATGGTTTTGCATGATATCTTTGTATGCATTTCCCCTTAGGGTCCAATTCATTGCTGGCAGCCATGTTGGATGATGGATCAGAACTGAAGTAACAACACTTGGTCAGCTTCTCATAAGCAAAGTTTGGATTTAATCTATTAAGCAGTTCTCTAGAAAAAGATCTTTTGTTAGATTAAGTTCACAGCTGGTGACACTTGGTCAGCACCTGACAGGCATCATTCATGTCATGTTTGATTTAAATCCATTCAGCAGTTCTCTAGAAGATCTTTGTGTGCATTTCCCATAGGGTCCAATGCTGTCGGTCATGTAAAATTATAGATTGGCACCAAAGTAATAACACTTGGTCAGCAGCTTGGTTCAAATCCATTCAGTGGTTCTTAAGTATCAGTTCTTTGCATGCATTTTCCCAAAGGGTCCAATGTTGAAATTAAGATGCCCGCTGGTGGCCATGTTGGATGATGGATCGGCACCAAAGTAACAACACTTGGTCAGCGACTCATAAGCATCATTCATGACCAGTTTGGTTCAAATCCAATCAGTGTTCTAAAGAAGAAGTTCTTTGTATTAATTTTCCCATTAGGTCAAATGGTAAGCTAAGTTCCCCGCTGGCGGCCATCTTGGAAGCGGTCAGAAAACTTGAATGTGCTCAATAAAATATAGTCCTTAACATGCTGAACATTTTTGCAATTTAAACTTGACCTCTATCTCAAAGCGTTTTGAAATATAGGACAAAAAGTAAAGAATCACGTCAAACTTGACCAATAAAGGACCACAACTCATATATATGTACTTGGATTTTCTTCAAAATATCCATGTAAGTAGATCTTAACATGCTGAACATTTTTTCAATTTAAACTTAACCGCTATCTGTTATAGTTTTTCTTAATAAAACATAAAAAATATCCAAATTTTGAAAATTTTACGGGAAAAGGGCAATAACTCTTAGACGGGTCATAAAATTTCTTCAAAATTTCGGCATGGGTAAATCTTCTCATGCTGATCATTTTTACTCTATGTCAGATTTTTGATATCTGTAACGGTTTTTGAGTTATTTGCCAAAAACTGTAATTTACCCCTATGTTCTATTTTTAGTAATGGCAGCCATGTTTTTTTACCTAAGACATACAAAATAATAAATTTGAAACTAGATACCCTAGTGATGATTCAGTTTAAGTTTGGTTCTATTTGACCCAGTGGTTTCGAAGAGAAGATTTTTGAAAGTCAGCTAACGACGGACGGACTACGGATGGACGAATAACCCCCCCCCCC
>MJUU01043264.1:73650-96526 GCA_002080025.1 Modiolus philippinarum
AAAAAACATGTTAAACCCGCAAAACCTGCACGCACTAATCTTGTGGAATTTGGCCCTTTTAGACCCACCTACCGATATTTGGAAAATTTTGCTTTTAGTTCAAGTTTTTCTTTAAGTTGCTTCAAAATGTTAACCAAATGCCTTCCAGATATAAAAAAGAAGTATCAAATGAACCCACGTTTTTACAATTTCTATGCCCAATACGTTCCATAGAGCAATTAAACGTACCCCTACCCAAATAAAATATTGACGAGAAAACCGATATTTTCATTGAAATCGCGTAAGTTTGATAGTCTAGAGAACCCGAAATGCAACTCAATTCCCGATTCTGAAAATTGTTTTTAGCCTCTCAGCAGTCTTTTTTCTTCAATATAAAACATGTAAAGACGATGTTAACATATTTTAAATGACCAACATTTTATTTTCAAATAGACCAAATACATGGACCTTGAAATAATATCGTTTTTGAATAGGTTTTGTCTTTCTTTTGCCTAATGATATTTCAAGTAAACAAATATCATTTAAAACAGGTATCAAATGAAAGCTTATTATATTTGCTTCACAACGATTACAAAAAATGGCTGTTTTTAGTTAATATAAACATCACAAATCAATAAAACTTACCCCTACCCCAACAAATTTACTCTACAAATGTCAATTTTTGTCATAAAAATAACCAGAACACGCAAAACGTGTGCTGTATATGACAAAGTTGTATGAATAACATTATGATTTGGTATTTTAACAGCAATTTGTTGACATTAAACTCAATATTTTGCTGGAAATTGATGAAAAATGGGAAGTTTTAACATTTTAGAATTGTCCAAAGTTTACTGTTAAATCGTTAGGAATGCAAAATCTGGAGGATATTTCTGCAGATATGCCAATTAATTGAACCAAGCGACACATTAGTTGTCTTAAAACATTGTTTAGAAAAACAATGAGTGTTTAATGTGACCCTGAATACCGAAAATCTTACCTCTTCCCCAACAAATGTTTTACCTAAAATTGTCATTTTTTTTGTCCATGTTCGCATGAAAATAACAAGAACACGTAAAATGTGTAATGAATATGACAATGTTGCATGAATTACATCATGATTAGGTATTATAACAGCCATTGGTGGACTAAAACTCAATATTTCTCCAAAAATTCACGAAAAATGGGAATTTTCAACATTCCAGATTTGTCCATTGTTCGCCGTTCAATTACAATATATGTCCAATCAATAGAATATATCTGCAGATATGCCAATTAATTGTTCTAAGCGAAACATTAGTTGTCTTAAAACATTGTTTAGAAAAACAAGGAGTGTTAAATGTGACTCTAAATACCGAAAATCTTAGCCCTAACCCAACAAATTTTCCCTGAAATTGTCAATTTTAGGCCTATGTTCGCATAAAAATAAACAGAACACGGAAAAACGTGTGTTGTATATGGCAATGTTGCATAAATTACATCATGATTTGGTATTTTAACAGCCAATGGCCCAAAAAACTAAATATTTCTCCTAAAATTGATGAAAAATGGGAGTTTTCAACGTTTCAGATTTGTCCATAGTTCACTGTTAAATCGCAATATATATCAAATCTATAGAATGTATCTGCAGATATGCCAATAAATTGTTCTAAGAGATACACTAGTTGTCTTAAAACATTGTTTAGAAAAACAAGGAGTGTTTAATGTGACTCTAAATACCCAACATTTTCCCACTCCAAACAAATTTTCCCCAAAACTATCCATTTTTTTTCAATGTTTGGACAAATATAACCACTTCAGGCCAAATCTGCATTGCATATAGCAAGGTTGCATGAATTCTATCGTGAATTGGTTCTTTAAACCCAACTTGTCTGCTTAAACTCAATATTTGTCCAAAATTCGCGCAAAATGGGAATCTTTAGTAAATCAGATTTGTCCAAAATTCACTTTTAATTCGTATTATGTGGCAAATCCGAAGGATTCATCTGCAGATATACCAATTTATTGTTTTGACCGATACATAAGTTATCTTAAAACACTGCTTAGAAAAACAAGGAGAGTTCAATGTGACTCTAAATACAGAAAATCTTGCCCCCACCGCAACAAAATTCAACTTAAAAGTCCCCAAAATATATTTGTCTTTAAATATATATGAACTTAGCATATTAATATTTTATTTTCTTTGCAAAAGATGCATTGGATAAATCGTAATATGTAATTTCAACACCAAAATATAAGTAAAATTGAATATGTTGGGCGATTTTCGTGAAAAATGGTAATTTCCAGCATTTCAGAATTTTAAGAAATCCAATTTGAATTGTTGAATAACTGCCCATAAACCATGCGCATGTTCTTATTTGTGATAAATGTCAGTCTCTGTGTATTTTGGTTCAAAATGATATGAATTGGAACTTTATACAATGTTTAAGCTTTTCAAGCTGAATAAAATGAAATAAATTGTGTTGAATCTGTGTGGTAAGGGGTAATATGTTTTAAATTTATGAGACACTAGTTAGTCTAAAATGTTTAAAATCATACTTTCTAATTGCTTAGATATATCGAAACGATATTTAATAAACATTTCCAAGTTACATATCAATTTCATGAAGTATTTGCATCTCAAAGTCAAAACAGCAGAAATTCTGAAAACCGGAAAATTCGGGCAGAAGAGTCGAAAAGAGACCTCTTAAAAAGTTTAAATCTAATTAAATGATCTTCTGTATGTCAGCTTTAGTGAAATTAACACTAGAATTCCCATAAAACATTATCTTCCTATCATTTAGAGCCTGAATATTTCAAATGTTTTCTTAATTTTAAGGGGGGGATGCTAATGTTGACATTTCTGAACCTGCAATATGTTTGAAACTAAAATGTGTGCGGCCAATTTGTTGCTAATATATCATAGATCATCATTAAAACGGCTATTATTAAATATATATTCAGATTTTACGATCCTAAAAACTAGAAATATTTTACGAAAGGATATGGAGTAAATCAACATGAGACCATAACACATATGTTAACTCCAACTGCAACAATTTTAATGGCCTGTATGGCCATTTCGGAAATTTATTCCTTACCAGCAGCACTAGAACCCAAACAAAGGAAATCCATAATTTCAAAAAATGTTTAAAATGCATAAAACTAAACGAAATCCGAATAATCAGCAATATCAAATATAGCTAAGGACAAAACTACGATGGAGGAAGTTAATCCTTCGGTTTTAGAATTTACATAAATTTGGATACTAGGAACTGAAAAAAGTGTACACATGAGATATTATCTCATGTACAACTACACCATATCTAAGAAAAATAAAGAGCATACATCTCCACCACGGGGAATTGTTTTACCAAATCGAAAAGAAAGTCGAAATTGCAAAACAATTCTAAAATTCCAAAAATGTTTTGTATCACACCTGACAAGTTAGGCATAAAAACTAGATCAAATGACGAGGGTTGTTTATTTGAAAGGAATTGATAGCCTTAAATCGTCATTTTCGTATTTTTTTGCAAGGAGAGGGGTACATTTTTTGTATCCCCAGATTATAAAAAGTATGTTAAGTGGCCAAACTTGAGTTCATTGTAAAGGATATTAAATTAACTTTAATTTGGTATCAAATTTGAGTAAATATAACTTATGGAGCTTAAAAGATGAAATTTAGGTTAAAACGAAAATACAAGAATTTTTCATGGTGTACTATAAAAGTGGCCCTATACTGTCTATGCGTGCAGGTTATGTTTTATTTTTCAAGAGGGGACATAGAAGGACTGAAAAAAATCGGTCTGGTTCGGAAGTTGGGGGGCTGCACGGAAAGTGTTTCCAGCCCACGGACTATCACGAAATTTAAAAAGTTTTGAAGAGAAAGGTATAGGGGGTTCCAACCTGTTGAATCCTTCTTTGGGAAACTGCAAATGAAATTATTTCACAACTGTTGAGAAAGCAATTCATATATCGTCAAGAACAAATGTTGCATATTCTGATTTCTTTTTTTTTTTTTTGTGGTTTGCTTGTTATAAGATAAGTATCCGAATATATATGTATTTAACAAAAATGAGTAAACAGTTAAATAATTAAAATGTAAAAGAAAGATGTAAATGTAAATAAATATAAATCAAGAAATTTTATCGGAAATTCAAGCAAAGATATTTTCTTTGTTTCCAGCGCAAATCGGCGTTTGCTCTTTTCGGAAAAGGATTTATTTCTATTTAAAAAGCCACAATTTTACAGTAATCTTCAGTAAAATTATCATGTCAAAAGTAATAACCGTCTATTCCGGCATTTTATGTAAAATATTTACAAGCATTATTTGTCTCCAATACAAATTATATGTAATTTATTTGAAAACGTTACGTTACGCATTGTAACGTCGCCGTTTGACATATTTTACGCCTCTTGCAACAGTTTAAGCTTTGAGAAAAATGATGCTTCATGACATATGGTTTTCTATACATTAATCGATTCGCAGTTTTTTGTGTTTGTTTTTTGACAATATGTAAGCGCTGCAAGTGTAGATGTATCGAAAAACGTACAATTTTCAGGTGCGAAATTACTATTTTTACGTTATGTGTTTGTAAAAGTGAACCCCAAAAATCATGTTTTCAATGTTAAATAACTCTCTTAAGTAATCCATTATTTAAAAGTTGTTATTCCGATGCAAGTCATTTAGATCTTCTTATATGCAAATTTTCACAGGAAAGTAAGACATAGTAATTTAGTAACGTCTCACCTTAACACAACCAATCCTTTAAGCATTTCAGATATTTCCAAATTTCGCTGTGAAATCGTTATATTGGGAAATAGCAAAATACCGAAGTTAATGTTGATTTTTTAATGAATAAATGAAGAAACAAAAAAACACCATTTTATTCAGTGAGCATAGTTTGAAGCATGCATGCAATTTCTTCACTGATTCTCTTTCCCTTATTTGATAGCAGGTCTGATTTTTTATAGACCGATTAGTGTGTTACCGAGCCAAATCAACCAGACAAGGCTAAAAACAAACATAAAAGTCAGCACCATGCATAACGCCTTTGGCGTTGTTATACCTTTTGATACTTATTACGCAATTTTCTCTGTGACCTTTGCTCTTTTTTACATGTTATTGCAATTTTTGTTGTGTTATTATTCCTTTTCAAAATATGTTGTTTTAAGTGTACCAAATAGGCTTTCCAATTTTTTTTTAAATATCTTAAGTCTATTTCTGTTATTACGTAAATTTTGGTGTAAATATCATATCGTCCCATTAGTGCAACAAAGTTCCAACTGTCTGTATGATCTATATACTGATGGACGATATATAGCGTATGTAGAAATATAGGTCAACCATTGTTCAAAATATTTAAACGTCATGTATGGTAATTGTTATGCTAAATATGTTGTCAAGATAAACGATTCATTGGTATTGTCTTTCTAACTCATCATAACCTTGGTACATATAATGTTTCATAATCATATTTCATTCTGTGATGAATAGATAACATATGCTTAAAAATGAATATGCTTTTCTTCGTTAAATCACGGTCATCTTTCCTTCAAAGCAAAATTTTCAATATGTAATTTTTTGCAGTCACTGTGAGAATTAGAATATTTAAAACACGAATAACTGTGAGCAAAGCTTGCCAATATCATACCCCGCTCCCCGTTGAATTCCAGAAAAAAATCGAATCAAATTTTCAAATTGCTGATGCACATTGGCAATATGATTAGATTTAAATCTAAAGATATTCCTTTGAGCAACGACATATTTTGATACGAAATGTCTTTTTTGTGCAGCTGCATTGTTTGATTCTTTTTCAAGATACAAATAACGAGACAAATCATTCAACATGTACTAAGCGAGGACTTAACGATTACACCAGAATTTACACATAGATGTGGAAACGGTGAAATTTCATTGCCTTTTTGAGATCTTTGTTCAGAGATCCATTTTTCCACTTGTTTACCAAATATTTGTTTTCGTCGTTGAACACAATCGAATTTTTTCTTCCATTTGTCCAAAACTTGTTCAGCATATATCTATCCAAACCTTTATACACACCAAAACCTTCATATTCTTTCATTATTCGAGCCGTTCTCCTCAATAAGGTTTGCCCGTCATCCACTATTGTAGCAAATTGGACAGCAACCTGTACGAAAGAATTATACTGAATTACAACTTTTTAATTATTTGCGGTGTGATTATCTGTTCCTGTGTATGAGTGTTATACTTTGATTTTAATGCAGTTACATAAAACACGCTTCTCACCATTGACACTGGGGCAGAGGTGCGACGCCGCGAGAATTTCCTGATTTAAGTTAATAACAAATGGAATGCAATAAGGTGTACATTGGCTTAAATAGGACATTTAATTGAGTCGCATCGATACAAATTAAATGTCACTGATATAAATAAGGAATTACTTGAGTCACACTTCGACCACTGTTATTGATAGCTAATGAAATAGCGATTCTCTTTTCTGTAAAATTTTAATGCAGATATAAGTTTCTAAGTTCATTTCGGCAACCTGAACGAAAGAAATAATAAAATACCAAAGTTGCTGTAAATTTAGTTTATTCATATGACTATTTCGACAACTTATTTCTCTTCAGTGCAGATCAAACCAGAATACTTGGAAAACCATAATACAAAACGCGTGTAAAAGCGCTAGCTGACAGAGCACAAGTAACCAACAGGATCTAAAATAGAAGCAAAAAATCAGTTAAGGGCAAAGCAATGCATGAGGGAAATACTCTTTTAGTTTGAGCAAATTCATGAAATTTAGATATTTCAAATTTCCATAAACAATCGGTTTTCATGTCAGTATCGAAATACTGACTACTGGGTAAGTCAAAATATTGTAATGTTCCAACTGTAGATATTAGAGTATTAGACCTACAGCATTTGTAAAGTGGTCACTACCTAAACTGTGAACAGCCTTTATATCCACAAACTATGGCCATTGTATTATTTTGAATAATTTTAGTCACATAGACTACGGAAATGCTTAAGTCATATCTTCTTAAAACTTCTAGATTGAAAGATGTAAAGGGGAACATAGTTATCAACTTTTTTCTGGTCTGATTATATTCTGGTAATGTCTGAAACGTAATAAATTCTGACAATCTCAAAACGAAATTATTCATATCTTATATGAACAGGTTGTAAAACTGAATATCAACTTCTTTCTTAAATGTGTCTGTTTTCGCTTGTTTTCATCGAGGTAGAGCGGAATCTCTATAAAACAAAATATCTCCGAATCAATAGAAATTGAGGACAAGACCACAACCCATGTCAGCTGTAAAATCCAATAGTACACGCATTTTAGACGAGTAAATACACTAGTCTTGGCCTGAATACAAGCTTCCCCAAATATTAATGCAATTGGGAGTCCTTCATATCTATTGGATGATAAATGAATTTATGTGTAAAAGTATGCCATATAGAATTGCTAGGGGTCCAGAAAATGGTTTTGAATATGAATATATGTTAGCGGCAATAAGTGAAATTAGGCATTAAGCTAAAATCCTAGGCATTAAGTTAATGCCTAGTCATTAAAACTTAGGCCTAAAATGAGTTCAGCATTAGGCTAAATACCTAGGATTTAGGTGTAATGCCTGGTTATTTGTTCATAAAAAATAGTTTTGTTGGCTGTCTGCTCATCTTATAATTTTTGGCAATCATAACAAATAATTTTTAGAGCAAATTTTCATAATATAGAAATATAAATGCAAATACAACATCTTAGGTATAACCGATTTGCAATACATTGTTCATTTGAAGAATAATTTACAAGTAAAAATTCAGTGGAGATCATTCGGTGTGTTCTCTGAACGTCAACTTTCTTAAAATCACATATTGTAACATTGTTGTTTTAGCAATTATCATGAGGTCTTTTAAAGGGGGAATTAGAAAATTATATTAATTAGGTGAAAGATTATAATTACTATGAACTATCATTGTTATTAAAGTATTATTTAAAAATTTGTATTTGATTTTGGTTAAATTTATTTAAAAATAGTTCAAAAATATATATATAAAAAAAATAAAAGTATAAAGAATGACAGAAGAAAGAAATTTAATGAAAAATGTTTAACAAAATCTAGAAACAAATAAATATTTGAAATTGAATATTTCATAAAATGTTTTTTTTTAAATATGCTTAAGAATATTTGAATTTTTATAATCAAATTTTCATTTAACATAATTTTTGGTATAAAGAGATCTAAATAATACACTGAATCACCAATTCTGAATTAAAAGATTGAACATATTTTAATATTTAAAAGATGTTACTGAAATATATTTGAATTCTATAAATTATATTTTTTTGAATTTTAGTTAATAATAATTTATGCTACAAAAGGATCTGTATAACAAAATTATACAATGAATTATAAATTATGAAATAAAAGATATGCAGACATTAAATTGCACGCCGCAAGCAAACTTCTAGACTACCCGAGACTCTCCAAGATATCAGACTAGAGGGAAAGTGGACACAGACAGCTACTGGTGACCGATTTCTGCTATTCGACGACAGTGCACAGACAGACCGTATCATCGCCTTTGCCACCATAGAAAACCTTACCCATCTGTCAGCTGCCAACACCTTCTACTGCGACGGCACCTTCTATACATGTCCAAGTTTTTTTCGCCAGATATACTCCATCCACATACAGATAAATGGTACTATGACTCCAGTTGTTTACGCCTTATTTCCAGCAAAGAGCCAGGTCATCTACTCCAGACTGTTCACTCTCCTGAAAGACCACATGACAACGCTGAATCTACCATTCAACCCTACAACAGCATTCGCCGACTTCGAAATAGCAGCTCATAACGCCATACGCCAGGTCCTACCCAACATCACTATGAAAGGTTGTTTCTTTCATTTCACACAATGTATATGGAAAAAGGCACAGACTACAGGACTGCAGACCTTGTATAGAGACAACGACGACGTCAAAACCCTGATTCGCCGTGCAGCCGTCCTTCCGTTGAAACCTCTAGATAGCATAGAAGACGTCTGGTTCCACATATTAGAAGACTTGGAAGAGACAGATATCCCACGGGATACTCAGCCATTCACCGACTACGTAACAGAACAGTGGGTTGATGCCGACGACCGACGCACATGGAACCATTTCAACACAGAAGGACCACGCACCACCAACAACCTAGAAGCCTGGCATGGTAAACTTAAGAAAAAGATTCAACACGCACACCTGAACATTTTCACCATCATCAAGACTTTCAAGGATATCCAGAACACAACCGACATAAACCGACTACAGAGAGAAGCAGGGGGAACAGCCAGACCACGTCCAAAGAAGTACTTGAACATCGACCGCCGCATTGCCATCCTCAAGGAAAGACTACAGAACAGAACCATCACTCTCATGGAATACGCCGACTCAGCATCAGAACTTCTCCACCTAGGTTAATTGTGTACTGACTTTTTTGCAACTTGCTGATCTGTTATGTTTTTGTATATGTATATCTTCCATAATAATGATGATTATGTCTATCATATTTTAATATTAGTTTCAGTGCTAAACTTATTATTTTGTTATGTATAATACAAAGTTACATTGATATATAATAAAATATCTATACACTATCTTGTTCTCATTTATAAAGTAATTGTCTGAAGGAAACTTAAAAAAAAATTGAGTTTAAAGTGACAAATGAAACACAAACACACAAAAAAAAAAATCATTCACAGGCTTTGAAAAAGTTCATAAAACTGTACTTCATTTCAAATCTTTAGATAAAAATTTATCATACGTTTAATAAATATAAACTTATGATTGATTTTTGTTGTAAGATTTTTTTTTTTTGCAAACTAGTTACAATTACACAATATCATTAATACAATTATCAACATAGGGTGTTAATTTACCTGAGTTTCTCATTAGTGTAAATTCCCTTTTTGGTGCCCCATAATTAAGTTCAGTGAAGAGGAACATATATATTAATTAATCAAAAGTTGACATTCAGAGAATCAGCCGATCATTCTTACATATTTTCAGTGATAGATTTTCTTTCTGAAGTATGCGAGACCCCAAATTTTAGTAAAAAAGCACAGTCGAAAGACACCAACATAATTGGAAACGACTCTAAAAAGTACGACACAGATAAGAAATATGGTACAAAGATATAAACAGATGCATAGGCAGAGTAAGCATCATCTGTTTGTTAAAAGACACCTGTGATTTAGAACTTGTATGTTCGGTTAACGTATTTATGTTGTTAAAGATAAAGATCTGTTGTGAACGGGGAAACGGGTATACTATAGCGGTCTATAAGATCCTGATGACGATGTTAAAACTTCTTCAAAGTTGTGTACCCTTGTTCAAGAGCGTACCGGTAAGCAAGAGAGCTCTTTAGAGTTACTGAAGCCTTGACCACCAGTAAAGGATAACTGAACCACTAGTACAAGGATTTTTTTGTTGAATCCTCTGTCACCCTAATTGGGAACATTACAGTCAACATCATTCATAGAAAGAAAATTCTGCTTGCAAATGCTAATTTGGTTGAAATTGTAAGTGCCATGTGATTTCCAATACTTGGTAACATTTGTTGAATTATCCGACTAACCTTATTTAGCTGAAGTCTGTAATCAACTACGTTTTACAAAAGCAATATCATAGAAGGCATTTACTGGTATCTATTAAAACATTTCTACAGTTAACCATAAAAATTTTCAGTAAAAAATGTACAACTGTTAACCGCAGATTTCATGATAAATTTCAAGTTCTTGAATTCTTTTTAGTCGGACGGATCATAACATAACTTTTCCAGATACACACAAACCTTATAATTTTTATCTGGGTTGTGTTATCAACCATTCAATTACGTCCAATTTCAAAATATAAAATCTTCCACGGAAAGAAAACAAGAAACATATCTAAATAAAAAATTGAAAATAAAAACAGCTATCCTTATTTTTACATCAACCTAGTGACTAGTGTACATCATTTCTCGTAGTTACATGCGGCAGATCCCGGCGTTTCAAAATATAATGAATGTCACAGGTTACACGTCTCCTTCTTTCAAATGGACTAAAATCAAGGAACAGGACATTTGGTCGAGCACAGCCATCCCAGAGCATTGGATTCCCCGGTAGGAATAAATTCACTTTCGTTAAGCATTTTCCATCTGTGTTACTTGGAATTGTTTGTTTCCTATCAAAACATTATCAAACCTTCTAGTTTCGAGCGTATTTCATGGTATATACGTATTGTATGAAAACACATAATTTTTTTATAATGCAAATGTAAGTGTCTTTCAATTACGTTATGCTACAACCCCTTTTGCACCCGTCCCCACACCTTTTATTATGTGTATTCAGTAGTAAAGGATGTAAAGTGTAGAGGGATGTACATGTAAAAATGTTATGATTTCATGTATAGTTTGCTGACTATTTTGACCGTTTTCCTATCTATGAAAAGATCATTGTTGAAGGCCTCATGGTGACTTCAAGATGAAAAACAACAATACAGGCGTTGTTCCATTGCTTATTATTGCCATGTATTTATAGAGACTTTATCTCATTTGCATTTACTCAATATCCCTTCATTGTTAATCATAGGAGCGGGCCGATAGGAGCATAACAATTTGTTATCCAAGGAAAAACAATCTAAAGCCCGGCAAATTAAAATTTGAGTTCAATTTTGCCAAAATACCTCAACTTTCACTTAAATCATGGACAGAAATTAAAAATCAAAATCGTATTTATGTTAAGTTTTACAAAAAGACATAACATTTAGTTTACAGATGGTGTAGGCGATTAAACTTGATTTAAAGTGAAAACAATTTACATGTCAAACCAGTGTCGAATACACAAAACTGAATGTATACAAGTTTACAGTACACCGTGTTTGTTGTGAGTACGGTCTTATACTATTTCTTTTTGAAAAAATACATTTTGATTTTTTTTTAACCATTATTACACAGTCCAAATGTAACGAATGAATATCATTGACCACCTTTCACGTTTTTTATTTTGCAATTAACTCCGAAAATATGCCTCTAAAAACCGCTTTGTACCTTTTTGAAGAATAATAATACGGGCAGACCCGCGCTTTTGCGGTAGAAAAATCTGCCGCTCTTTTTTTCGGGCCAACTCCTTGCTCATTTTTGAAATGACTGTTCCGTCTCGAAGTATCTATGATGTTGACCATGCAAATCTTCCTGCGGGAAATATGTTTTTTACCTGTTTTTTTTTCAAAAGACGCATTCTCCGTTGATCGCAAATTCTAATTATTTTAGACCCGAATGTTATTTTCTAAACATCAATTATATATTGATAAAATGTACATTCTATTTTGTCATTAGTTCCGAGGTTCTCACTTTGAATCTGCATATTTACATTACCTTGTAAAGGAATAATTTAAGGGGAAGTTCTGGACGTCTAGAGAATACGTATATATGAAGGACCGATAACTCTTGACGGGACGTCATTTGGTAACGTCCCACCTTAAGCCTAATGTCAAATTCATTTTAGGTTTAAGGTCAAATGACTAGGCATTAATTTTTTTAAGATTTAAGCTTAATGCCTAATTTCAACTATTGCCGCTAACATATAGACAAGAATCTATCCATACAGTTATAACTAAATTGTAGAATTTAAAGTTTTAAAAATCTGTAACCAATAGAAACTAGAGAAAGTGTGAGCAAAGCTACATCATTCGATTCCAGAAGTAAAGAAATATCACCAAAAAAAAAATCAAGTCAAATTAAACTTTTCAATTGCCTGTTGCACAATTGAAATATTCACAAAACATTCTGTGAAAGCTTCATTGAATATCACCAAGTCGTCTAGGATGAGTTGTCGCCACACAATATTTACCCTATAGCGAACGGAATAACGAATGGACTGGCGGACGAACGAATGGACACCATGATCGCTATATGTCACCCGCCAAGTCGTAGGCATAGTAAAAAAAAACGGCATCAAAATATTCTCTGAGGTTTGTAAAATTCTAAGTTGGTTATTCATCAAAAGTAATATTTCTTAGTGCCTTAATCCTGTTTAATTTGCATTTATAGTGGTTTTTCAATAGCTAAATGATTGATTAATTCATTTAACTTCATACTACTTCTGAACTTTTCGACACAGACATTATTATTATGCAGCTTTTTTAGAGTTAGCTCGGGGAAGACTGATAAAGCATTGCTCATTGCATCTACAGTTTTAAAGCACTGAAACTAAGATCGTATTCAAAAGTACACTTTTTTTAGTTTACGACTAAATCTCGTGATTTGAAGATATTTTGATCAAATTTATTATTTTTTTCTCCGTCGGTTTTTTATCATATTTTATGGTTTCCAGATCATTAAATTTATTTTGCACTGAAAATACATATCTCGCCTCATCAACAAAAATACTGCTAAATCAACAGTCAATGGCAGAACATTCACCCTATCTTTTGAAACTGACATAAATTGAAAAACTAATAATCTTTTGCTAACATGAACAAAACCTCATTGTGGAATTCAATATGTAGGAGAAACCGGTCAGCATCTTTATAAACGGACACAACATTATCTCTATCGTTTCCGTAGACACAAAAAATTCTGAAGTTTAATTTATCAACATCTAAATAAACATAAGCATAACATCAAATTTATAAAGGTTCAACCACTAGAAATTATTGTAAAGCAGGACGGACAGTCACATAAACAATTTGTTAAATCACGTAGAGCTTGTGAACTGTCTTGGATAAAGAAGTTGCAAACGGCGTATCCTCTCGGTTTTAATGATAATTATGGGCCTAGGTAGCATATCAAGAACTTCTTCCATCAATAGTATGGATATTGTTTCAAAAAAATTACGTAATAAACGATCCCACGGTAAACGTATGTTGTAATTGTGCAAGCTCGAAGTTTCGATATGAACCTAGTGGTCATGTTATCACAGGAGACCTCAACATTGTCCAGGACCGAGAGGTAAAATCTTTTCTCCAAAAAGGACCCAAATATCGCCCTCCTTCAAAAATCATTTAGAAGGACTGTCGTGAAGTCATTAAAAAGACGTCATGTCATTCTGTAAAAAGTGGTGTGTAAAAGAGAAAATGCGGATAAAAAATCATTAGACACTTTCATTAATAAATGCATGGAAGTTGTTGATATCCGAATAAATCATTTTGAAACACATTATGAGCAACGGAATACCATTCCTGCGATTTCAAAAATTAAACAGAAGTTAAAAGATTTGGAAAAGAGTATATATTTGTTCCGGTAAATAAAACAGCCAATAATGTGGTCGTTGTCTGACGTAAGTATTACATCGATGTCTTCGGAATGAAATTACCAATTCTAGTACATTTCAAGCTACCACGTCAACAGAAACACAAATAATTGATGATCACATGATAGTTCCAGCTGAACTGAAGGCAACTTTTAATTATACATGTAAAAGTATTCCTACAATGTATTGGCTTCCTAAACTTCACAAAAATTCTTTCAAATATCGTTTTATTTCGGCATCAAGTAAATGTTTAACTACACACATTTCTGTTTTATTGACCAGTGCACTTACTACCATAAAAAATCTCGTCATCAACTTTAATGACAAATGTTATGAATACAGTGGAATTAACTACTTTTGGAGTGTTAAAAATTCTTTAGAAGTTTTGGAAAGACTTCGATCTGTTAAGGAAGCATACACCTCCATCGATAGCTATGATCTTTCTAACCTTAATACTACATTACCGCATACACTCATCAAAGAGAAATTTTCGTATTTGATCAAATGGTCCTTCAAAAAAACAGGATGTACGTATATTTGTTGCAATACATATTAATCGTTTTTCAGTGACGACAAACATGACAAATATACCAACTGGACTTGTCAGGATATGATAAAAGCATTAAATTTTCTTTTTGATAATATTTTTGTTCGTTTTGGTGATAGTCTATCGGCAAAAAATAGGTATTCCTATGGGCACCAACTATGCACCTCTCATAGCAGATTTATTCCTTTATTACTACGAGTCACAATTCTTGGCAAAAATTCAAAAAGACCCTTCTAAACAGCATTTAGCGGATAAATTTAACAATACATATAGATATTTGGACGATATTTTGGCTTTAAATAATCCGGAATTTTCTAAATTTACAGATTAAATTTATCCTGCAGAACTTACTTTAAATAAATCCAATAGCGGCAGTGATTATACTCCTCTTCTTGATCTTGATATTTCAATAAATCAAGGAAAGTGAAACACTAAGGTTTATGATAAAAGAGATGATTTCTCCTTCCCTATAGTAAATTTTCCCCATCTCGACGGCGATGTTCCGTTAGCCCATTCTTACGGCGTCTACATTTCACAACTTGTTCGATATGCACGAGTATGTAGTGATGTTTCTGACTTCAACGACCGAAATCTTTGTCTCACTAAAAGACTTCTGCATCAAAGGTTTAGATATCATAAATTGATAGAAACATTCTCTAAATTTTATTATAGATACATTGACTTATTCAGAAAATTTGGTTCTACATGCAGGGCTTTTATGCATCAGGGCATTTCAAATCCAAACTTCTATGGCAATATCATTTACAAAGCGCATAAATTCAAAAATTGTCCTTCCAAACTTATTAATCCGTTGAACAAACTTATTCATACAGGGTATTAATACAGCATTGTTGTTAAATCTTTACTTCTGGTTTTTGTTGGCAAAAATATCGATCATCTCCTAAGTGCTTTACACCATAACTAAATTTAAACAATTTTTCGTATTGGCAGTCTTTGGCATTGTACAATATCATGTTCCTCTTTCATAATTGATGATCTTGTTATATAGAATTTATTTAGAAGTATCTTTAGAAGTATCTCAATTGAAGTTTCATATGTAAGGAGGCTTGATATCATAGTCAACGGAAATTATGTCCTAAGCTAACTGTCAGTAACTGCAAGCATTTGTCCGGACAGTACCTGTGTATATTGTCTTCATGTTTTATGTACTTCATTGTAAGGGCACTCGTCTTGATAAGTTGGACTTTTTTCTAGTTTGATTTTTACTGTGAGTCTTTTTGTGTATTTATTTCTTAGCCATTCACCATACATAGGGGAAGGGTTTGTATCGAAGAAATGAGTTTAACCCCACCGCAATTTTCGCGCCTGTCCCAAGTCAGGAATATGTTGGTCATGGCTTGTCTTTGTCTTCTTATAAAATTTTAGTTTCTTGATATTTGGGTTATTTGATGTGGTATGTTTCCATTGATTTATTCACTTTTTTACCTTTTTGGGGCCATTTAGGGCTTACTATATGGTGTGAGGATCCTCACTGTGTTGAAGACCGTACGGTGACCCCTAGAAGCTTTGTTTTGGGTCGTTTTAACATGGATATGGGATATTGTCTCCTTGACATTTACCCCATTTCCTGTCTTTTTCATATAAGTTGTTGAAATGGTCATATGCAGAGAGTAAATTTACATCAACTTCGATATTTTTAAATTAATTACCAGTGGGTCGATGCCTCTGCTGGTGGATAGTTAGTTCCAACCCAGTAGTCCGGAACTTTGGTGTTAGCCCGAAATTGATTTTTTTTAAACTTACAATATCTAAATTGAACAATTTTTGTTTAAAACTAAGGAGTATCTTCTTCAGGCAATGCTCTTGTCTTTTGCTGATTTCTAATTCTATCTGCACTGATGAGACAAAATGTGACGAAATGGTCATATACAGATTCTTTTTGTCGGGCAGTGGATGACAGCGATTGTAAGAACACTTCGCCAGTTAACTTTAAGTTTGTTGACGATCCCGCATCCATGGATCATTAGGATAAAAAAGCATGGATGTAGCGTTGCTCGACAATTAGCAGTGAATTCCGCTCAAACCGGTGCTAGGGGTCGTCTTGAACTTGCTATGAGGTATGAGTAAAGCTCATTGTTGAAGGCCTCATGGCGACTTCAAGATGAAGAACAACAATAAAAGTGTTGTTCCATTGCTTATTTACCATGTATTTGTAGAGACTTTGTCTCATTTGCATTTACTCCATATCCCTTCATTGATAATCAAAGTAAATTTAAAACAACTTCGGTATTTTGTTATTTCAGTAAAGATTTCGATGTTTTTCAGCTAAAACCTTCAATGTACAAAAACATATACTTACAAGCTTATTGTCAACAATGGCTGCATATCCTACAGTAAACGGACATCTCATAAATTTATTGTAATAATCTGGTAGATAATCGTAGCCTCCAAAATATTCATTTGGATCCAGCACCGAAATAACGTTTTCATAATCAGATATATTTAGACGTCGAAAATATGTTTCATATTGTCGGGTGTTCAAATATATATCACGCTTAAAAAAATTCTTTAATCTTAACTTTGCTTGAAAAGAACGCTTGATCTTGTTCATGGCTATCATCTTGTGATAAATGAATGAAATCTTAACTCATTTTCAATTTGAAATGTTAGTACAAACATGAAATATTCAAATTGGTTGGCGTTTTGATGATACTTTAAAAAATACTTTGGATGAAATGTAACCCGAATAATCCATTCGCTGTTATCGCTTCATCGGATACGGGGAGGGCTTGAATTATTCGAGTAAGATGAAATGCAATGATTTATTTTTTAGTGAAAGATGTTTTCTGAATCATAAAAAATGTGCTATTTTTGATAAACCATATGTTTTTGTTTATATAACCTCGCAACTAGAAATACTCGATAATATTTTTTTTTAGACTTTTGGAGTTTTAATGAAATTAAAAATTTATATTTAACTAAAATAAATGGCTTTCTTTAAATTTGGGTTTGTTGACTAAAAGGCCATGTGAGCTATTGTCATCACTTTGCGTCCGTCGTCCGTCCGTCATCCGTGAACAGTTTCAAAAATCTTATCCTCTGAAACTGCTGAACCCCTTGCTACTAAACTTGGCAAGAATCACCAGGGTATGCTCTATCAAAATTGTGTTCAATTAGTTGGCTGGTCAAATAATAATTGCTAAAACTTGGCCAATAACACAAAAATCGTAACAGATATTTAAAAATATCTAACAGGATAAAAATGCCCAGTAAGATGAGATCTACCTACCGCGCAATTTTGAAGGAAATCTGAAAACCCCATCTCGGAGTTATAGCCATTTTTCAGTAAAATGTTCATAATTTTTGCATTTTTTAAAAAAATTTTATTTCAAAAATTGTAAGAAATAGATGTCAAGTGTGAATTGCAAAAATGATCAACATATCAAGATCTATCAAACCTGAAATTTTGAAGAAAATCCAAAACCCTTATAGGAGTTATTGACCTTTTTTCACAGAATTTCTAAATTTTCATATTTTTCGTCTTTTATTTCCAAGACTATAGAAGATGACGATCAAGTGTAAATTGACAAAAAGTTTTGTCATGATGTGGCGACTTCAAAACTGGTGTTGAAAATTGTTCGTTGACGGCCATTTTCAAAATGGCCTCCAAAAAAGGCGGGACAATTCAACGTTGTCAGATTTCAATAAAATTTGTTTTCCAAATAGACATGGAGTTTGCGACTTCAAAACCGGTGTTGAAAATTGTTTATTGACCGCCATTTTAAAAATAGCCGCCAAAAAAGCGGGAAAATTCATCATTGTCCGATTTCAATGAAATTTGGTTTCCAAATAGATATTGATGTCACTAATTCAAAACTGATGTTGAAAATTGTTTGTTGACTGTCATTTTCAAATGGCTTCCAAAGAAGGCGGGAAAATTCAACATTGAAATAAGGTTTCCAAATAAATATTTATGTCGCTAATCCAAAACTGATGTGAAGAAATATAGTAAAAATATGGTCAGACAGTTCAAGATATTGGTGGTGTTAGAGCTACCAAAGTTTGAGAGACTGAAGTTCAACTCTATAACTTAAAATGTTAGACAGTTGTCACCAATGTAAAAAGATGGATAACAGGAAACACCTACAATGGCTGAAAATTATAATTACATGCCACAATCTGTCATGGAACTATACATGAAAAACATGAATAAGACAAGAGACAAACGTAGAAAACTATAGGAACTCGGGACAGCCGGACTTGGTACCGGCACTAGCAAAAGCCAACGGTAGGGTTAAACCGGTTTATGGGCACCCAAACCTCCAAGTATGGTTCCAATTGGGCAAGTAGATTCAGCAGTTTCCACTGTACTTTAAAGCCCCACTATCCATTACAACCCATTTCAGAAAAAAAATTGGGCATGGGTTTACCTTATAATTCAGTTAATGCATTTTGCTGAAATCAAAACAATCCAAGTCCCCCTTTCCATAAAATAATTTGGCAGGAGTTCGCCTTTATAATCTAGTTTAAACATATTTTTTTATATATATATTATGAAGAAAACTATGAAGAACAATACGACAATCAAGCTTACATTTTAAGTTATACAGTTGAACTTCAGTCTCTCTATCTTTGGTAGCTGGAACACCACCAATATCTTGAACTGTATTTAGAAGTCTGATCATGTTTTACTATTTTTCTTTGTTTGTTTTTTTTTACAAAACATTCTTGCTAAGGACCACTTTTGACACCAGTTTTGAAGTCAAAACATCATTTTGTAAATGGCGGGCAATGACAATTTTCAACATCAATTTTGAAGTTGCAACATCAATAACTATTTGGAAACCAAATTTCATTGAAATTTGACAATGTTGAATTTACCCGCCTTTTAGGCGGCCATTTTGAAAAAGGCGTTCAACGAACAATTTTCGACATCAGTTTTTGAAGTCGCAATATTAATATCTATTTGGAAACCAAATATAATTGAAATCGGACAACGTTGAATTTTCCCGCCTTTTTTGGCGGCCATTACACTGGTTTTGAAGTCGCAACATCAATATCTATTTGGAAACCAAGTTTTATTGAAATAGAACAATGCTGAATTTTCCCGCCTTTTTTGGCGGCCATTTTGATAATGTCGGTCAACAAACAATTTTCAACACTGGTTTTGAAGTCGCATTATCAATATCTATTTTGAAACCAAGTTTTATTGAAATCGAGCAATGTTGAATTTTCCCGCCTTTTTTTTGGCGGCCACTCTGAAAATGTCGGTCAACGAACGTATTCAACACCACTTTTGAAGTCATCACAGCATGTCAAACATTTTATCAATTTACACTTAACCTTAATCTTCTATAGTTTTGAAATAAAAGAAGAAAAATATGAAAAATTTGTAAATTCTCTGAAAAAAAGGGCAATAACTCCTACAAGGGTTTTTGGATTTTCTCCAAAATTTCAGGGTGGGTAGATCTTGATATGATGAACATTTTAATTTGACCTCTATCTGCTATAGTTTCTTTGAAAAAAAAATAAAAATATTAAAATTATGAAAAATTTATAGAAAAGGGCAATAAAGTAAGTGAGAAGCGAACCGTCAATCTAAAAGCGAACAATCCAAGGACAATGGCAACACCAGAAACAAAAAAGGGAGAAAAAAAAAACAAAGACACAACATGGGTACAGCACAGAAAAGAATAATGAAGACACTCACACACAAAGATGAACAACACTGACCCAATATAAAACCATGGGTGAGATCAGGTGCACCGGTAGAGTCAGCATCTTCTGCTTCTTATAAGACACCCGCCGTGTTGAACATGTCAAATCCGGTAGTAAAGTCAAATTCGGTAGAGGAAACAACAATTAAGCTTTAAGGGAAAGATATGTTGTCATGTTGGAAACAGATATCCCATAGCGGTCCACAAGATGATGATGTCGACCGTAAAACTTCTGGAGGGATGACTTCAAGTTTTGGGTAACGTACCCTTGTTGAAGTAGCCTATTTGTGAGTAACCGGACTCTATCAAGGAAGTCACTGTATCGAACACAGGCTCTTGAATAGCGAATGAGCTGGGAGATGTAAACTCCATATGCCGGCGCTTTTGGGATGTTGCTACAAAGAAAAGGGAAGTTTACTATTGGAAAGGTGAAGTCATCGCGTTTGTCGTACAGCTTAGTTTGAAGTCTCCCTCTGTTGTCAATTTCAAGGTGAAGGTCAAGGAACGAGGCTGATGTAGAAGTGTCTGTGGTATCCTTAATTTCGAGCTCTTTTGGATAGATCAAATGAAGAAAATCACCAAAGCGAGGGTTATTTAGCGACAAAATATCATCTATATAACGGAAGCTAAAGTTAAAGGATTGTGCCAGTCTTTTATCTTTATTTTGAAGAAGCCCTTCGATGAATTCAGCTTCATAAGAGTGAAGAAACAGATCGACTAGGAGAGGCGCACAGTTTGTGCCCATAGGAAATCCGATAGTCTGTTGAAAAACAAGTCCTCCAAACTGGACAAATATATTGTCGATCAGAAACTCTAACATTTTAATCACTTCTTCCTCTGTATATTTTTTCTCCGATTCGGAGTTATTTTTCACAAAGTAGGCTTGTTCTCTACCTACAACAATGTACCTATATCTACGTTCACCGTTCTTACGTGAGAAACATTTATGAATTAATCTTTCAGCCGAGATTTTAGTTGTTCATGAGGAATAGTAGTGTAAAGTGTGGAGAAGTCGAAAGTTTTAATGCTGTTACAGTGTGATAATGATCTAGAGTTTAAGATGTCAAGTAGATCTTTGGAGTTTTTCAAAATCCACATTTCATTCACACCGCTTCTTGAAAAGCAAGTATCACAGTATTTTTGAAGGCCCTCTTTAACAGCTGTCAAGATGGAGGTTAGCAATTTAGATATAGGTTTTGTAGAGCATTTGGCAGATCCAGCGATGTATCGTTCTTTGTAATAACTCCAAAACTGATAATCAGATTTTCTTCAAAACTGCAGGGCGGATAGATCTTGCCATGCTGATCACTTTTATCCCGTCAGATTTTTTATATCCTTAACGGTTGTCGAGTTATTTGCCAAAAACAGCAATTTACCCCTATATGCTATTTTTAGTAACTGCAGCCATGTTGTTTGGTCTTCGGACTCATCGGATACAATTTTGAAACAGGATACCCTGATAATGATTCAGGTCAAGTTTGGTGAAAATTGGTTCAGTGGTTTTTTGAGGAGAAGACTTTTGAAAAAGTTTACGACGGACGGACGGCAGACGACGGACGATAAGTGATGGCAATAGCTCACATGACCCTTCGGGTCAGGTGAGATAAAAAGTAAAATACACAAAAATGGAGTATATGATATCTTACGATATATTAACTTTACAAAACTAGTAATTATCACCAAAGATAGCATTGTTCTGCTAGCAAATTGTTCTCATTGTCCTTGACACGACTATCTCTGAAAAGAAAATTTAATGTAAAGATGCAGATCGTTTCAACACATATCTGAAAACAGGGGATGTGGATCCTTTCAGCGTATTTCTGACAGGAATAGTCAGTAAATCTGAATGTTTATTTTAGATAGACAGCTGACATCATACAGTATGTTTTAATCCTTTCAAATTTTTAAAATTGCACTAATTGTAATTAACATTTTATTCTAATTTCAATAAGATTAGAATTTCTTCATAATAATTACAATAATTCTGAAACAAACAATCTATTCACAATTTCTATATTTTCAGTGCATCGAAGTTTGACAAGTAATATAAAATTATGGGTCACCGTTGATAAAAGAAAAATAAATTTTAAAATGTTCCCTGTATAGCCATTAGAAACTTTTTTTTTATTTTTCTCCCTTACGTTATTTCTGTTTTGCTGTATAGCCATTAGAAACTTTTTTTAAAATTTTTCTCCCTTACGTTATTTCTGTTTTGCTGTATAGCCATTAGAAACTTTTTTTTTAAATTTTTCTCTCTTACGTTATTTCTGTTTTGCTGTATAGCCATTAGAAACTTTTTTTAAAATTTTTCTCCCTTACGTTATTTCTGTTTTGCTGTATAGCCATTAGAAACTTTTTTTTAAATTTTTCTCCCTTACGTTATTTCTGTTTTACTGTATGGCCATTAGAAACTTTTTTTTAAATTTTTCTCCCTT